>JAHZNA010000464.1:0-25826 GCA_027743935.1 Sinodicranocentrus sp. ZH6 | reverse complement strand
GAGCTGGATTTTTTCCAGTTGTCTCATCCTCCTAACAGTATCCACCTTACTCCATCTGACAACTTTTTGTTTCCCAAAATAAAAAAGTACTTGAGCGGTAGAGGGTAGAAGTCGAATGCAGAAAAATAAAAGTGGAAAAAATTGAAATTTCCCAAATTGGACATAGACCCTTGGCATTCATCAGCCGAGGGACTTCGGCGCTTGTAAAAAGATGGAAAACGTGTATAATGCATGAGGGTAATTATGTAGAAAAAATTGAATGAAAATGTAAAGCCATGTTTAAATGAGAGCTCAATAAAAATGCTTTAAAGCAACCCAAATGACCCACGTATAGTATACCTTCAACTTGACTAAATGAACGGCATTGTCAATGCATAGGAATCTTAGTAGAATGCAGACAACATGCATTTGTGCAGAGAATCCAAGCAATTCATTATTTATTCCTTTCCTCCCGTCTGAGAAGGAGGTGATGGCGAAAAAACTGGCAAAGTTAAGGCTGACCATCCAAACTGAAAAATTTAATGCAATGATTCGGCCCACAGTACATTCCACTGATTTCCACAGGTCTACAAGGTCCTTATAAAATTCCACAGCGTCTGTTGGGGTGAATCTTTTTGTAAACCTGGAAAATTCCTTGCCTGATTTTTCACACAAGTGGAGACCCACGGGCATGCCGATATTTGGGCTTTTAATTGTAATCAATTTCTGCTCAACTTCCCTTAAAATAATTTCCAGTTTATAATTCAGAAAAGAAATGCAATGTTCCATCCACCGAAATATGAATAAAATGAAGAGCGACAATGCGTCCAACGTTGTTAGCTCCACTGTAAAAGACGTTCCATAGTTGACAGCAAGTTTATACCACTCCCTGGGATGACGGGGGTCACGAACTGAGATTTCTGTGGCGTAAGCCCTAATGAAATTTCTACTAAAGGATACCATCATCATTAGACAGTATACAACTTCATTTTTTGAGATTCTCCACGAGCCATGCTGCACGTCTGGAAATTTCTCCCCAAATTCTTTAAACCTTCCAGCAATCTTTAACCACCCACCTTGATAATCATTCAAGTTAAATAAATTAACCAGTAAAAGGAGCACCCGAAGAATGGCCAAAGGTATATATGTAATTAGTGGAGTAGTGATAAAAATAATTTGAATAAATACACTTGAGCCGTACTGCGTACTGCTAAAGTTTAATTGAAGCTGTAGCCTTAAATAGCTAACGTACATGTGAATTAAATAAAAGTTGACAATGGTTAGGAAAATCTTGTAAGCGGTATAAACTAATTTTGGGAAAAATCGCGTAGAAAGGAAATTATCGGGAGCTAAGCCCATAAAAAAAGAATAAGCGTGAAGAACTGTGACCTTGTTCATTTTCAACTGTGCAAATAATAAAATTTAATATTGCAAGTCCCAATATTTTTTACGGCAAGTTCATAACCGTAAGTCGAAACTGGAGTAGCACCACTAGATAAGTGGATACCGTGCCCAAAACCTGAAAAGAGATTAAAATCATGTTTTTGAGTGTATGTTAAGTGAATCTTTAAAACTTTTTAATGGATCTATTCACAAGTTTTTTTTTACCGAGAGCACCGTTGCTCGATTGATAGCAAAACTTCCATTCAAGGTTAACAGCTTTTGCCTTGTGTTCATTTCATAAAGATGACTGATAAGGCTAATGTCGTCAGAAGACATTTTAGCTTGCCCTTGTATTGACCTTGTGTAAATACCCCTTGCGACCTGATACTCATCTGAATTATTGTATTGCGCCATTACCCGAAGTAAAAGGGAATTAAGTCTTTCGGACTGAAAAATAAATATTATAATTAGCTTTATATACCCTAATTAATTATGTACATTTTTTAAAATTACCTCATGTTCCATGCTATCAACAGCTTTTGCCGTACAGACTAATTTGCTCACTGTGGTAATCACCATAAAGTAAAATGTCATCGTTAGGGTGGCCGTCGGTCCCAAGTCGATTGAAGCCGTGTATGCGAAAAAGCAATTGAAACAAAGGCTCACCATCCAAATCCCAAAGCAAATAAAAATCATTTTCTCCACAAGCTTCCTTATAGTTTTCCAAGCATTTACAAGATCTTGATAGAGGTCCATGAAACGGGATGCTCCACCACATCCTATTTTCTTGTATTCGGAAATCACCAGTTGCTCAAAGGCATTTGACTTTACTTTCGATTTGAAAATCATATCCCTCCAAACATTCTCCGTTGGGGATAGTGTTTCCTCCTGAATATGCTGGAGAGTGTACTCAATCTTGTCATTCATGTAGGCAACACACTTTTCCATGGATTTCATTAGAAAAACACACAAAAGTCCAACCCCATCAGTTGGACTCACTTCGAGAAGAAGGGCGTTTAAATACTTGAAAAAAAATTCGACCTCGATTGACCAAATGTTTGGAAACGGCTCGTAACCGATCCTAATAAGGATGCCATTTAGCTTGTATGCCGTAAAACAATGACGGTATGTGGATACGATGATAATGACAAAGAAGATGATCTCATGTAAAGAAAATGACATTCGCTCTTGCTCCATCCCTTTATATTTATACCGGAGGATTCGAAAGTTGTCGAAAATTTTCTGCAAGTCTATATAATTGTACAAACGGGATCGCCACAGGTCGCAAGTGAGCGTCCACCCGCGAACGAAAAGAATTACAGACATTGTGAAAATGCTGCACAACTTGAGAGAAGCGTTTACCACAATTCCTCCGGCAAACTTGGAAAATCCATCTTCCATGCTGAGCTTATAACGGTAGATTTCTAAAATCCAATAGCACAGGTTGAAAAGAAAAATGAGAATGTTCCAAAGTGCTAGGCTGATTTTTATGAAGGGATTTTTTGGAAAGAGATTACTCGGGTAAAGACCCACTACAGCCATGTAAACTCCTAGTAAGTGAAACTTGTTCATTTTCCCCAGTATTTTGCATATTATGCAAGAGCGATGAATGTGGAACCAGCAAGTGTGGTCAAAATATGGACTAACTTTGAAGTGAGTTACTTCTACAAAACTGTCGCAAGTGACAATACTACTCTTAATATTTCTATATGCTATTGTGTAAGCTACTACAGATGTAAATTTACTGATATAAATTATTGATGTGATGATGAGCTGTCTCGCCCACACCTGTCCTGCATTAAATACTAGTCTTGCAGTTCTTGCAGGTCTTTTCTTTGCAGACATTCTCATCAATGTATGACAGGGTACCACAAATATATTTTTAATATTACAAACGGCGTTATAATACAGTGCTAAAAAAATTATACGTTATGATTATCATTGTCAGCGAAGTGATTCGCAAAAAGATGCTTGTGGTTTGTCGTTTGTCTCTGATATGATAATGATTAAACAATCTTCATTATTTAAGATTTTGAAAATTCGAGTGTGTAATCTGATTGGGGAATAAAGGCATAAGGGTAACAGAGTAACCATGCAACTTACATGCAGAGCACAGAAAATGACCCAGGATATTCTGATTTTTTTCATAATCCATTTTAAGCAGGTAGCCAAAGACCTTTCGGTCCGGTTGCTTCATAGTTTGGTCCCTTCAGGCTAGGGAATATACCAACGACATTAGCAACGTATTTCTGTGTTTCTTGAGAATGAGCATTTTCCATGTCGAGCGAAAATGCGTGGGCATTTGTAAAAAGCTTGTAACTCACCTTTGTCTATTTCATATTGTCATTTTCTTCTGCTTAATGCTTCCATTAGCAAGCCATGGGGTTAGAAACGATAAGGATAGGCATTTTCAGTCCTCAAGGCACAAATCACAGCGGTCACACTCAAAGAGAGACTCGCACAAGATGAACTCTTGGTTAAGTGGGGATTACGATTACGGGTCTCCTGCAGAACCGCCTCCTCCTCCTGATATTAGTTCATACAATGCTCCACCACCACCGCCAGCACAAAATGACTATCAAAATATGATCGCTTCAAATCAACTTCCATGGAATGGATACGGTCAACAAAATCAACAGCAGGCGTCAGGGCAAAGTAGACCTGTGCAACAATCTCCTCCAGCAAGTGTTTTATGTCCAACAACCCCCTCCATCTCCCGCCAACGCTTATGCCCGACAGCCCCCTCCCCCACAAGCTTCTTACCAACAACAAGCTCCAGTGCCGTTCCCAATGAATGCTGTTAATGTTCCACAAGATGATGAACCACGTCGCCCTTTAAACAACAACGCCCAGCAAAATGATGAAGCCCATCACCCTCCAAACAACAACTTTCAGCAAAATGATGGACCCCGTCGCCCAATAAACAACAACGCTCAGCAAAATGATGAAGCCCGTCACCCTCCAAACAACAACTTTCAGCAAAATGATGGTCCCCGTCGCCCAATAAACAACAACGCTCAGCAAAATGATGAAGCCCGCCGCCCTCTAAACGTCCACGTTCAGCATTCTTCCCCGGCCCATTTGGCTCCAGTAAACATTCACGTCCTAAACTCTGACGAAGCTTCTCACTTATCCCCCGTTCAAACTCAACAGGCGATTCCAGCCTCCCGAACGAAAAGGAATAAATATAAAAGAATACTATTCTCCAGGTGGAAGCCCATCTCAAAATGAGGACACGAGTTGGAAAGACAGGGACCAACTAAATCCATGGTTTGGAAAGGAACCAGAGCCACCTCCAAAATACAGTGGTGAGAAGGAATAAATTAAATTATTTAATTAAATAACTGTGAAATTTAAAAAATAATCATTTCCTTCCAACAGCTGAGGACGAGAGATTCCGTCAGCAAAAATTCCAGCAGGTAGGCATCCCTCCAGAATATGCTAACGAAGATCACAGAGGAAATCCTCNGAGGAAATCCTCAGAATCCACACAAACCTCAAAAACCCCACTCGCAGAATACATTTATTTACGAAAAGCCTTATCTGAAGCGAGATGAAGCGTTCGGAAACAGTAAAAAGCAAGTTGTTCACGGATCAGAGATTTACATTGGGCCGAATGGTGAACACCGAGTAGCCAATCCGGGTAGACCGGATCCCTATCTGGAGCAGCGTCCTAATGACTACTACGCTGGACAGCATGATCCAAAAATAATCGAATACATTTATGCACCTGCACCCCCACCCCCGAGGGAGAATGGTAAGCGAGGTCAGCATCATAAACATGGGCATAATAATGATCCAACACCTCCTAAACAAGGAAACCATATTTTGGTCAATCCCCCTTCAAAAATAATGCATAATCATCGCTGGTTTGATGATTCAATAGAAGGGAACGCTGAGAAAAATAATGATAATGGTGATGATGATGAGGGTGAGTTCAGTTTTAGTGTGTGTCGCCCAAGAGGAAATTTGAAAATGATGGTAATACCTGTCTGTTTCGCAGTGATATTTATGTAATCATAGAAAAGTAAAATATATTGTGCTATACACAACCCTAAAAGGTTTTAGTTGCAAATTATGTCTTAATCCACTCCACACTTGCATACTCTTTCTTTAGTGTTTTGTCATTGTCAGCGTTTGCCTAATGGTGATGGTAATCGTCAAAGCTGTAAGTACAGCTTGTCAATACATTTGTTAAAAGGTGGAAGGAGTTGTGCAGTTAATTGAACTTCCATATTTAGTGCTACATTTGGACCTTTTAAGCTACTTTATGAAATAGGATATTTCAGCGTTATTCACTATAGCTCATTCTCTGATTAAATGTATTTGTAACTTAAAGAAGTTTAGAATTTCGGACTAACAAGTAAGTATTCCAAATAGCTGCTAAAGTGTTCTTCATTGACATATTTCCCAATACTTTACTCACTAAAAATTACTTTGCATAAAAGTTTTATAATTTTAACGCCAATAGGGAAAGGTTTTTCAATTTAACAATTGAACTAAATACATAGATAGTACTGGTTTGACGTGATAATGTTTCACTCGAAAGCTATAAGTAAAAATTTCACAACATAGTCACAAAAATTTCACGATTGGATTTCGGTATTCGAATTTTGGAAATGAGTGACTTTCTCAAAAATTACATTTTATTCGTCGGCCTACACCCCATTTGTCTTTTACTTTCTTCATCCCTCCTCGTCAAAGTGTTGTCCACGATTTGGAAACTTTTTCTAATCCTCCTCAACATATTTTTCGTCTGCTTGAATATTTACCGACTAAATTACGGACTTGCAACAAAATTTAATACCGATCCTAGCCACTACTTAGTCAGTGTCGCGTTGTCAGTTCGTATTCTCGGTATCCAAATCGTGATCCTTTTCCTACGACTACTTTTCCTTTTTGCGGAGAGAAATCCGAAGATCCTGGAAATTTCCAGCTTTCAAAGAGTTCTTGAAAAATACAATCAACTCCTCTCGAAATATTCCCAGTTTCATCCTCACATCCTTACATCGTGGTGCTCTCTCAATCAACTATTTTACAGTTTTACCGCAGCTTCCGCTATTTTCGAGCATTTAACTCTAACCTACGCCACCACCCTTGTTGACAACGGTTCAACCATTTCGCCACCTCACGACATTTGGCCTGAGTGGGCTGAACCTATCATTTCCTTTTCCGCTGCTTTATTCTGCGACACTGCTGCCCTCGATGGGTTCTGTATTCTCACAATTTTCATGTTGAAAGGGATGGAAAACGGGATTATATTTTTAAACCGTAGAATCTCCATCCTTCTAAAGCAATCTTCACAACAACAAGCTTCACTGGACAATGGTCAATTTTCCCAAGACCCATTTTTCAAACCATGCCCATACGCCTTAAGAGCGGAATACGGTTCCCAAAACGAAAAATATTCCTTACTAGACGTCACCCTTTTGTATAACGACATTTTAGACATTTGGACATCCATCAAGCGTATCGCTAGCTTGGTTGTGGTCATCTCATTTGCATTATGGATGTTCCAATTAATCCTAAACAGTTTTTTTGCCATTACTTCCGGGATCGATTTTGGATTCCAATCCTTGCTCCCCTCCTCCTTCTTAATGGATTTTTGTACAGGTTTCATTCGATTTGTTTGCTTTACCAATGCAGTTCATCGTTTTGACTCTAAAGTGAGCAGAGCATAAAATCAATTACAATTTTTGTATAATAAAAAAATAATTATAACTTTGCTCTCAATAATATATTCTAATTGAATTATATATGTTGAGGTGGAAGAGCTAAATAGACTACTCTTGTTAGCCATGGTCAACCTGAGTAGGGATTGTTGCAGCTGTGCAGATGAGCAACGAGATTTGGTCCGTTTACCAAAACAGGATTTTCAGATCCGACCCCATCCACTTGAAACCAGTGGCAGGGAGGAAGGCTATCAGAGAGTAAACGGAGACAAGAGAATGCTGGTATTTTTATATGAAAAAAATGTGAGACAAAGACCACTGGCTTTTGATGGGTGTGGATTCTTCAACGTTGGCAGACCGGCAATCCCAACGGTACAAGTATTTGCATAATAAGCAATATAAGGATAATTTACATTTTCATAAATCATTGTGATTTGTGGCTTAATAAAACCTATAGACAGATAATGATTACCGGGGATTTTTTTCTTTTTTTTTGCAGATTGTGGGAACAGTGTCGACGTATTTGGTTGTTTTAATCCAGTTCAGAATGTCGGGCTCAGGATCAGGGTCGTAAATTACAAGGTTAAGGAATCCTAGCAATTTAGCTTGAAGACGACTAAAATTCTAATGAGGATGAGTAAAATATGGATTGCATGTGGATATGACAAGGAATATAATGTAGTAATGTCATATTAATCATCTTGAAGTTTGGGTTTAGGTTGGGAAAAATATACGCGTAAATATGACCATTTGTCACAATTGTACGTGGTAGATTTCCCAAATAAACTTTTTATGAATCAGATTATTGGGTAAATTAAGCACGAATATAGGAACCTTCATGCTGCGTATGTAGAATGTGGTTATGATTTATGAGTCATGGGTGGTCTGATGCTAAAAGCTTCACGTTCACGCAACTATCAAACACATCACCGCTATCCTCGCAAAATTAGTATATAACGTGTAAACAACTTGAGCTAATTATTCATTCAGTTATTAGCATTTTTGGCAAGTGTAAAGTTGCTCTAATTTTGCTCTAATAATTTTATAGGAAAAAAATCATGCAACTTAATTAGTATAGTTGCGTGCTAATTTTTCAAAAACAATCATGGGTCTTGTGAAAGGCATCCTTGGGATATTTGCAACTCTCGCAGTTTTCAACTTATTTACCCGTCGCCACCACCATTACCGTCGTCACAACCGTTATTATTACGGTGGAGGTTGTCGACAACGTCGCTACTACTGTTGAACATTTTCAGTAAGGGAAAATACAATCTTAATAAAATTTCCAAATAGGACTCATCTTTACGTATTCACAATTAATCGATATCTTGACGATTTATTCTAACTTTATGTTTTTCTCTCTCCTTTAGCTCTTCCCTTGTTCCCTATATGGCCTTGATTGATTTAACCAGATGAGGATGATGATGACTTTGCCGTCTTGAAAAGAGCGATCTGTACATCTTTGAAAAGATCCGTTTCACCTGTCAAACTCCTGCCAAGTAGTGCAACTAGTCGATGTCGATATCTAATCATCCATTTTTTGTATTCTTCTCAGTCTCAAAACGAATCATCATACAATGTACATCTCTCCCACTCTCATCTCATCATCATAACATAACCCATCAGTATTACTAAGCAGTAGCGGCTCCAAAGGACATTTTCCAATATATCATTGTGATTAACTATCTTGTATCAATTACTTAATGTCCTCTCAAATCTCAACTGTTGATCTCCTTCTCATTCATTCCACCCATTCAAGTCAATCACTCACTCAACTCGCTACTTTTTTCCTCGTCCCTTCTCCATTTTTGTACTGGGGACAATTATCGACACACATTTATTTATTGTTGATGTACATGGTTGGCTAAAGTGGCTCTACACTTGCTAACTCTTTTTCTCTAAGCAAAATGGGGATGAGTCAATAAAAAGTAAAATACGACAATATCAACTTGAGATAAAAATTTCACAAGTCAAGCTGGCAATATAGCAATCTTCTCAATTTTTTCTTCATGTAACGTATATTATGCATCTCATCATCCCACACAAAAAATATCCTCGCATCTCTCTTAAATTCCAGTTCATTTGTCATTTTTAAGCTAAAATTTATTTGACAAGAATATCCCATTCATCGTTTCGCCAGGTGATAAACATTTCTCTAAAAATATTCCAAAGAAATCCTATCCCCCTCAAAAAAAATCCAAGTAAACTCATCTCCTGTCTTTTTAATAAGACACGGTGATCGTGTCATGTCGCCGTATCACAAGAACCAGAAAGAATAAATATATCCATTTACAAGATAAACCTTTTTTTCCAATGTGAGTCAACGGAGTCGTCAAGAAACGCATTTTGTCATGATGCTCAAGATAAAAATGACTAACTCTCAAACAGTAGTAGTTTTGGTCAAGGTGTGGCGGCTTCTAATGATACAAGGCGGAACAACGTCTTTGGTAGCAGAAGTAGTAGTGGTGCACTTACGACGTGAAATTGCTCCTCGCATAATAATAAATATAATTCAAGTGAAAAAGATAGCTTTTCTTTAGAGCTTGTCATTAATTTCATAGGGAAAAAGGAGAGATGTCGAGATCCACACCTTAATTTATTACACTCAACCTCAATCCAATCCCATAATTTTCAACTCAGTTGGCGCACACTATTTTTTCATACCTTTTCTGAAAAATCATATCTGTGAAAATCCTGCTTTGCCTAATCAGCCATGAGGCTCCTATGCTAATAGTGTTATGGAGGCTTTTCAAATGTACAATCTTTCGTGAATAATATTCTCCTTTTTTATTCACTAGAGGGGAAATTATTGCACTTTATTTGAAGTGAGGTGCCAACAGGTAATAAATGATGGGTGAGCAGGCGTATTTACTAAGATTTTTAGCTCTAATTCATACACATTTTATTCAGGCTGTGATCCTTTAAGAATATTTTTTGTTCATTAAAAAATTGTTTTCAAACAAGGTTTCACTATTCCCTCTGGCATTTTTAACATTAAAGACACTAACAAGATGACTGGCAAAAATTGGTTTTATCCACTTCTGCCCAAAATCCATCCAACCTTGTAAAAAACCCTATTGCAAATTTTCTTGGCTCATCTACATAGACACACAGCGCACAGCCTTGTTTTGCGGTGAAGCTGTCGCTGACAACGTCAAAAGGAGATGAGTGGCCATAACCACTTGTTAATTTGCCTTTTCAGAGCTACACTGTTTACTCGGCTGGTTGACTGCTGACATGTGAGATGCATAAAGTTACTAGTAGGAAAAAAAAGTTTTATATTGTGAGCCAGTCCAACTAGCATTATTCACATCATCATCATCATATCACATATCATCCATTTCGAAGGGAAATGACACATGTCAGAAGCTCTTGTTTATTACACCACTCACACAAATTCTCTTGATTGTTTTCAGTCCTTACTTAAAATCCTGTGAGGTGAAGCCCCTTTTTGTCTTGTGAGCCGTGACACGAAATGGATATTTTTTTCTTCTCATTTTTGTACTATTCATATTCATCCTGTGTACCCTGCACCCAACTCGTTCATCTCAGTCGGCATCTCATACAAACTCTCAAACGTTGCTCCTTCTGTGTATATTTTATATTATTCAAGTTGAAAAGTGTATTTAATTGTCAAACAATGGAGAAAAAATCGTTTAAATGACGGACACAGTTAGGATGAAAAGTATGCTGATCGTAAATAAAGTGGAAATGACTGATAATGAAAGGCTCACTTGCACACGTAGCGAGAAGGAAGACAAGGATTTCGCATAAAGATCAAGTCAGAGTGTACGGGAGAGAGAGAAAAACAAATAATATCTTTCAAGTCAACATACTTTACGAGCTAGTTCTCACATGTTTAATAACTTGTACGACACCTGAAAGATCCTTTATCCTGAGGAGGTTAGCAGTCGCTTACTCCAAGGAACAATTAGCCGAGGAGAATAATAATGACTAGCGAGAAATTATAATTTTTATTTTATATTGATCATTTAAATACTGCATTTTCATCTCATTCCCATTGATATTTTATGCAGGATTGACACTCTGCATAAAAAACTGGTGATGAGGCGGTCCTCCTCTGACTTGTTGAGGATGGGGGTATTATATGCAAATAAAATCAATTAATCTCATTTGCTAAAATGAAGTGAAGCCAGTGCATCTCTGAAATCACAATCTGCATATAATAAAGAGAGTATATCTTTATACCTCATTACCAATTCAAAGGAGATATTCGTTAAGGTAAAAAAAAAATAATCGTAACGGGACAACCACACTTTTTGTGTAGCTTGTTTTTCTCGTTATTTTTATGATCATCGCTACAAGTCATAACGGTTAATTATTTACTAGAATTTTTCCTTTCCTCCTCCATTGTCATTATTTTATATTTGCAAGAGAGAGAGAGAGAGATCAACATTTAAGATTATAACAAATATTATAATAATGTGATACTTTAGCTGTTTGGCTCCCTGTAGCTGCGTGTGTGTGTGTTTGTGCAAGGATAGGTATAGTGAGACTAGTGATTACGGTCTGAATGTATAAAATATTTGATGAGATGTTTTAAAAGTGCTCAGCTGATTATTAACTTTTAGCTTATATGAAATCATGAGCAGTTATCATATCATCATTACACCAATTATTACTGATGCAACTCAACTTATTGACAGCCGACCTGTCAAGCAGAGTGCTTCTAAGGGGGCTATAAATCTAGAGGGAGTATGACAGAGCGACTTTTTTCCACTTTATCATTTTCCCCTTTACCCCTTCTGGTTAGTAATTTGCGAAAGAGAAGAGAGTGCGCATATCTAATTGACTTTTGACGAGAGTCTCAAAAGATGTGAGCTACTTTTTTTCATATATCGTTTGCTCTGGGTGTAGTTGATCTTTAAAAAAATGACTAGAAGAGTATAATTTTCTTTTATTTAACAATAATAATCAAATCTATATTGTTTTTCTTGCTACTGCTCTTCTACTACTTTGCTGTAGGGGAAATAGCTTGTTATGTCGAGTTATGAAAAAGTCATTCATTTTTCTGCCAGGGTCTTCCACACCATTAGATTTCCATTTGAGCTTCTTTTCCTGACGTTTGTTTACAATAAAATGGCTAATCAGACGATAACCATCAAACAAATCAAGAGAATGAATGAGCAAATATTTAATTATCCTAATTTACAGTACATTTCCATCTTGTCGAAGGCAATAAGTGTGTGGCTAAGGGAGAAATAAAAATGTTCAAGTAGGTAGATAACATTGTAGGCTCTTTGTTTCTACCTAATTTTCTACACAATTACTGTCAAGGAATTGGCGAGAGTTGTAAATCACTTGAAAAATTATTACCCCCAGAGGAGCCAGCCCACACACTAAAGTTATTGTGGATTGTCAAGAAGGAAAATAATGAAGGAATCTCATGCGTGCAGTTTTGTCGTACCAGGTTATCGTTTTAGGGATATGCATAAATGCATAAGAAATTGGGAAATAGTGCATAGAGGAAATATTGATTAAATCATATTTGTCCTTATTTGAAAGAGATTTGGTGTTAATGCGATAGTCACAGTGACTTTATTAAAAAGAGTCACTGACACGTGATCAATTTCCAATTAGTTTCTGTTTCAATGGTTGTGGTCGTCCTCGTTAGAAAATGGTTGGAAAATGAGTTGAGGAAAAATGAGTTTTTTATTGAAACAATCCTTCATAATAAATTTTTTACTCATTTCTAGTTTTTTCAAAGTTTCAACTTCATTTCATTTTACTGCCTAAATGGTGTCATGCAATATTTATCCTAATCTTCCTCAATTAGTCATCATAATAAATTAACAAAGAGAAACATGACAGTTTATATGACACACTAGTCAAGATTTTAATCACGAAATGAGAGAAAAAAGACTCGCAATATGCAAATCATTCTATTTCTCTCCTCTCTTGTCTGAGGGTTAATTATAATTATGATATTTCATCCCCCATTTGTCTCAAAGTTTGTGGAAAAAAATGATAAAAGTGTGTAGCAATTTTTTTTTCAAGCCTTTCCCATCCCACACACCTTTTAAGACTTGCCATTATGGACGAGGAGTGCATTAAAGTTTTTTGACAAGTTAAAATATATACCTAAAGGCACGGAGTAGAATCTCTGTAAGGATCTTGTCCCACCCTGCGTGACAGTGTGTATATTTTAATGATCTCTTCTTCATCTTAATTTTCTCAAAATAACAATGAAAATGGAGATAAGGCACATTCCCATGTTTTCCCCTATTTTGTTGTCGTGCCGCAACCTCATCATCGTTGTTTTAGTGAGGTGGCAGGTGGTATAATGGTGGTGTGGTGTGTTTTATGAAAATATGTTGATTACTCCTCTTCATCAAGGCTCGGCTCGTCATCCCAACCCGATAATTTTCTTGAAAAAGAGAATTTATGTAGGCATATCCTCTCAAAAGGAATGTTTGTTATGCAATATGCATATCCACTCCGGGATTTTTTTTCTTGCTGTTTTTTGTTTTGCAAAATAGACAAGTATCCATTTCACAGTGAAGGGCAGGAGGAGGGCATGGTTGGCAGAATGGGTGTTAAACAAGATGGGGTTACGTAGTGAAGCTGATTTGTGACGGTAATATAAGGTAAATACACAAACTCACTGAAACAAGGAAGGGGTTGAAAAAAAACACACGTGATGTGGGAACCACCCCATAAAATTTGCATTAATTGCTAGCCAAGTTTAATAGGGGGTGAAAAAAGATGAGGTAAGAAGAGAATCCTGTAATAATAATATAACATGAAATATATTACCGTCTGTGTGCATATCTTCTTGACGAGAAGTAAAATAGGATTGTATTCTAGCAGCCGCGACTCTGACACGATGATCATCCTTCTCCTGACAAAATACCTTAGGCGTCACTTTTTCATTCTTTGGGGGAGTTTTGCATGCAATTTTCATCTAGTTTATGGACTACTCTGGGTTGAACGTGCAGGCTAAAACCAGGGGGAGAAATAGATGTGAAGATGAGAAGGAAAAAAATGGAGAGTCGGGTATACGGAAAATAGGAATGTAATGAAGAAGCCCATTAAAATTTATGAACCGGAAATTTATTGCGTTGTAGTTCATCATCACTCACTTGAGGATTTTCTCATATGGAACGAGAAAAATAGGAGATCCCGATGCAAATAATATTATGTACATATGAAACACGGCTACGGAAATTCAGTACATTTTACACATCTTTTGTAACATCCACTTCCTTCACCTTCAGGGTTAATCATATTTTAAATAAAATAAAAATTCCAGTAGTGGCGTCTTACTTAGCAAAAATTGTTACAAGTTGGAAAACACTGAAAACAACAACATTTTTTAATTCAATAAAAACCGAATACCTCAGTAGTTTCCCGCGGTTGGCAAATACGTCTCCCACATTTTTTTTGCAAAAAACCACCTCATTCTTACCACCCCTAAAATGACCACATATTCCTCACATTACATTATGATTATGACTTTATCCTGCTGAACCTTGAGAGTTAATTAAGAAATAAATAATCTTGCTCTGCCTCCCGAGATGATATTACAGATATCAAAACTCATTTCATGTGTGAGGAAAGCAAACATTTTTCTCTCAACTTTGTGAACATACTACACCTTTCCACATTTCAAAGTTGGCAAAGCCATTCTCCATTATGGTTTCCTTGCGTGTTCCACTGCCACAAGGAGTGAGGACGATGATGAGGGAAGTATTATTTCATAACATTTCTAACTTGATAATCACACTAAAAAGCAATAATAATTTCGCATTATAAAGATCCTTCCGTGGAGCAGGTGTGTGCTCACGTATTTCATGTGATTTTGAAAGGGAAGCAAAGTAGCCATTTTGTAGTCACCACCGCGCACCACCACCACCACCATCAAATCAAATCAACATCTTAAATCACCCACTCCTTTTGCTAAAAGAAAAAAAAATCCTTCTCTCAACCGCAATTAAACGATCCTGAAAATGCACTAACGATAACTTTTTAACCTTGCTCATTGTTGTTTTTCTAATAACAATAATAATCCTGATGGTAGAGCACCAAGTAGGCAATAATCATAACAATAAATTATTTTTCTTTTTGAGAACCAGAGAATTTTATATTATTGACGGTAAAAGCGAAACAACTTAGCTGCATGATGATTTGAAGGCTGAACACTCGTAAACCTGCTACTTTTGCAAAATAGAGGTATTTCTCTCAGTCTGACAGAGAGAGAGAGAGAGAGAGAGAGAGAGGAAGAAAGGATAAAAATGCAAACCATTATTTGCAATGAAGGATTGTGGTGAGCAGGGAGCAAGGTGGAGTTAATGAGGGAGGAAGCTTTTGATGGTGGTTAATAAGTGGCTATAAAATTTTATTACACTTGACCCATTATTTATTTAACAATGTTGAGCGTCTTGTGTTTTTACTGAGGACTGCTTTATTATCTCCGAGATTGTGTATACAACACACGAAATGGCGAGGGGAATGCGAAAGGTGAGCAATTTAATGTGAAATGATTCATGGATTCTTTTAGTTGTAATGGTTGCTATAAAATCGCAATAATAATTAGTGGCTTGCGAAGGGAAGGAGGAATATCTGGAGGGATTTGCATTTATGCTGGTATACTTTAAAAATGGTTAAGTTGAAGGGGTCGACCTGCATGGAAATGGGGAGATGAACTGATATCATTTTGAAGGGAAGGTTGGACTATTTTCAAGGGAGGTTGTATTTTTCCGTTGATTATGTAAATGTTTTCGATAAACTATTGATTTTGCGATCTTAAATCCGCTAAGTATTTTTTAAAAATACTTGTTTGAGTTTGAGGTCCAAATGGTTTTCATATAGTCAAATTGAAAAAGATTAGCACATTAGATATGTCGGGAGTTGGAGTTACAGAGAAAATATAGATAAAATGAAACAAAATTCTAAGTAAAATTAGCCTTGTGAAAAAGAGACCAGAAGCCAAAGTGCATTTCAAACTGAGCAATTTACATCCCAGCAATAATTCTCCTCATCTCCCTTTTCATCTACACCACCATAGCATCCAGCAGTGACACAGAGAATCATTAATCAGTCAATTTAGACGGAATGATTGATTAACACCGAGGCTGGAGAGCTCTCAGCTTGTCATTACTTATCGTTTCCCATATAATATTTTTCGCTTACATCCATTTGCACAAGACATCTCACAAATACTATGCTACCAACAAACCACACACACAGCTCGTGTGATGTGATATCTCCGGACAATAGCGAGAGGAAGTTTTTACCCATATAAATAAATGCCACCAGTGCCCTACTCCTCTCTTTATCATTATCATGCTCATAATCGTCTTCTCAAAAACATACACAGTCTGACTAGCAAAAATGTATATAATTTTTTTCCAAGGCAAGGGTCACCACAAGTTATTCTCAATATTTGAATGTTTTCATGTCCCAATGAATATTACATTTGCCAACGTCATAATAACAAGGAATAATTTATCATAGCCTATTTGCCATCGGAGAAGAGAGATCCATTATAATGATTTTCATCATTTCTCACAATAACAGAGAGAAACACACAACCGTAGTCATATGTACATATGGAACTTTTATGCATGTCATTTTAATACCGACTCACAAAGAGAGAAAATTCTTCTCTCTTCAGAGATTGATGATGATCATGAGTTATGGCAAGAGCGGAAAGTGACAGCGCCAATAATTCACTGGTAATAAAAACCATATAAAATATATGTATATTTCTTTGTAACTCCTCCATACAGAGATAGGGTTATGCAGATGTGCACAAGTGTTTGGAATGGCATCGTACCTAATATATAAATTTCCTTTTAATCTGAAATCCTTCGCGGAGAACTATTAATATTCCAATTCTTCTCTGGTGACGCATCCACACAAGTTGTGGGGGATTTTATCAATCTTAAATTGTGTATATGATTTTTTCTTCACAAGGATGGTATTGCATTGAGGGAGAGAGTGAAATGGCGAAAGTGCCAGTGATAAATTGTGCTCCATCCACCCGCAACATCTATTTGACAATGTGCGTGTGTTCGAAAGGCTTTTTTATACGGTCCATTATCCGCCAAAGTGAGGGAATGCGTGAATACGTTTTCATGGGCTTGGCTCCTGCACCGCCTTGACAGATGAAATATGAAGGAGGTGGAGGAAAAAAGATGTGGAGGGGATGATTAATAAATTTTTCATTTTTCTTCTTGTATGCAAGCGATAGGATTAAATGACAAAATATTGTTTGTAGGAGGGACAGTGATAAATCAAAATTTGCATGAGGAATGGAATAATTGTTTATTTGATTGTTTTTTTTTCTTATTCATTCCAAACAATTGAGCAATTAATCTGACAATGTCCTCCGCCTCGGGTTTGGAACAAAGTCTTCAAAAACGGAACAATGTGTTTCGTAAAATGGTCAATTGTTGAAAATATAGGACTGCTGTGAGGAGACATTGCATTGTCTCCTCAACAGCGCTCTTTATCCTCAGCAGTTTTTCTCAATGTAAGCGAGCTGGGATCCTTTAGAGATATTCATTTCTGTAAATATTTCCGCACACGTGGGGTGGATACCTATGAGCTCGGAAAATTCGTCTTTGTAAGCGCGCCTCTTCACAGCCATGGAAAAGCCTAGAGTAATTTCACCAGCAAAAGGGCCGAGGTAATGGAACCCAACAACTTTTTCTCGACCCCGTTTCCTCACACAAACCAATTTCGCATAGATCCCTTCAGTATATCTTTTGTTTAAGGCGTATTCAAGGGGAACTGCGGATCTGTGGTAGACTTCAACATGTTCGGTGCCAAAAGTGGCATTGGCTTCTTCTTCAGAGAACCCACAACAGCCGTACTCCACTGGGGTGAAGATTGTGGTTGGGATACAAGAATAGTTGGTAACTTTAGAGAATTTCTTTTCGTAAATTCTTCTCGCCAACCAGTGCCCAGCTCGAATGGCAGGAGGGGTCAGTTGTGGTCTGCCTTGGACACAGTCCCCGATTGCAAAAATGTGGGGGACACCGGTTGTCTCGTATTTGTCTGTAATGATGTACCCTTCCTCGTCTACTTTGAGATTTGGAACTTTATTCAAATTCAAACCTTCCGTACATGGAGACCTCCCTATGGCAAGGATGATCGTGTTGAAGTCTTCGCTCTGGATTGTCCTTTCCATAGATTCAAAAGTGACATTTAGGAGAGGAGGGTCGCCATCTTTCACCTTTGTAATTTTTATAGGACTTGTACCTTTAATGATTGGAACATTCCTCGAATTCAAGTCGGAACACAAGAGGTCCACCACGGTATGGTCGAAGCCTCGTAAAACGACAGATCTTGCCATCACAGTGACATCGAACCCGAACCCGGAGAGAAACCCAGCGCATTCCATGGCAATATAGCCAGCTCCAACGCAAAGAGTTTTTCCAGGTGGGTAAGGCAGTGAAAAGATGTCATCGGAGGTGATACACAAACCATCTTCAGCTTTCCCTCCATACGTGTTTAAATACTTTGGACGACCTCCGACCGCAATGACGATGCATTGACCGGAAATGGTTTCTTCTTCTCCGTTGGCGTGAACGAGCTTGAGATCGTGGGCATCTTCAAATTGCGCATGAGCATTGTAGTACTGAATCCTTTCTTTGTTGAGAATAAGTCTGTAGCCGAAGTTGAGGGAGTAAATGTAGTCTTGCACGTTTTCCATCACAGTGGTCCAGTCCACTTTGGTGTTTTGTTCTAAAGGAACTTTCCATCCGAAGTATTCTGCATCTCCGAGATAATCTCTGATAACGCTGGGTGCTTTTTCGGATTAAATTTTGGCTTGGAAGATCCACTACCCATATTTGTAGTTTTTTCTATAAAAAAATTATAATTATTTTTGTTTTCAAATGATCCCAAACTCTTGGTCTCTTATACCAATATTTCGTAATAAGTTGGTTTGCTAGGTTTCCAATGGCGTTTGAAATCTCCAACTGACAATCCTCATCCGCGTCCGCGACCAGTATTGTCAGTTCATTTTACACTTACCCCAACTAGATCTACGTTGTACTTGTTGTTGTAGTTTTAAACACAAAAACATTTTGCCGTTAAAACTAACCATTAAAATTTGAGTTGAGAAAACGAATGGATAAAATCATTTAAATAGATTTCTGCTTTGCAACTTATGCTTTATTTGCCTATAAAGTGTAGTGCTGGGTTGGAATAAAAGAATCATGCGTACCTTTTTTAATTCAGAGAATGATCAGTTTATTAACAAAGTCATGCATTCCTTAATAGAGATAAGAAATACTACTCTAAAAAATTCAGTATTTAGCCAATCACAAATTCAAAATATACCAGTTTTTATTAACTCATCAATGTTTGGTAACCCACCCGTGAACGGATCAATAATGATCCACTCTTTCCTGTGGTAAATTGTTCCATACATATTCCTTTTAAATTTTAAATCTGGCTTTCCCTTCCAAATATCCCAAAACTTTGGATTGAATGCGGATGTAATGACAACTTTCCTTTTGTTTTTATTCAGATAAGCCGCCCACCAACTGAAGGTACTATTCGGGAAGATAAAGTGCTTGCAGAGAATCATCAAATACAGGTCCTCAATGCTCGAATTGTTTGCTTCAGAAACAAACACAAAATTATACTGTCGAGCAAGGTCACTCAGCTTCTTTTTAGTGTGTGGGATGTCATCAGAGAACACAAAAAATGTGGGATTTGTCACGCCTTGGGTTTTATTTAACACTTTTATCAATAAACGGATGGCCCTACGTTGGAATGATGTTGGAACGTAGAAGTTTTGTCCGTCCACGAAATCCCCTCGCCTCACATGAATAGCGACACTTTCCGAACTTTGAATTTGGTCGATGAAACGTTGGATTTTCGTCATGTTCATGGATTCAAGGCGGGGCTGAAACTATTTCCTTGATTTCACTTTCAAATCCTTTCCAGAAAAGATCCGACTGACAGCTGCCAGTTCGCTGGACAGATTTGCGGGACTGGTCGTACTTGTCGTGGAGCAATTGGTCATCTGAAAGTGGTAGAGGGTGTGCTGGTGGAAACTTGATAGATTTATTTATAATCTGAATGTTGAATTTATCCAGAGCAAACTCCCTCATATATGGTTTAAATAGTCTTGAGTCACGGGATCCGATTTGACCTTTGGAGTTTACCAACAACGGCCAATTCTTCTTTTTCGCAAGAACGTATGAGCAAGCGAACTCAAAAAGTTGATTCCCGATCCCACCTTGCGATTCCAGTAAAACCCCATGATTTTGAAGATGACTGTAGGGCCGAGTTAAATTCCCACTTTTGATTGATTGATTGAAGTTGTCCATTTCTATGTAACCACTTGCAGGGAGACGAAACTCTCCAAACGAAACTCGTAAATACTGCTTGCGGTAGGCAATCCAAAAGAGTAAAATTAAACAAAAAGCACACATCCTTTTGAAATTTAATCTAAAACAGAAGAATTTCACCATGTTCTTTCTAAAGAGGAATGAGTAACTAACATTAGCGTGAATACGCGTGGGGGTAGGGGATAAAAAACTTTATTACAAAAGTAGGTGAGCAATATATATGTATAAAAATTCAGATGTCGACAAACTTCTGGAACAATATATAAGTAGAAGAGCCCTCACGAAACCAATACAACTGGATATTGTATCAGGTAAGATGTACAAGTATGCAATTTTTATTGCACACACTCACCCAAACAGA
This sequence comes from Sinodicranocentrus sp. ZH6, assembly GCA_027743935.1. Classification (NCBI taxonomy): domain Eukaryota; kingdom Metazoa; phylum Arthropoda; class Collembola; order Entomobryomorpha; family Entomobryidae; genus Sinodicranocentrus; species Sinodicranocentrus sp. ZH6. Next base: position 5,097 of record JAHZNA010000464.1, on the reverse strand, counting down.
GATAATCGACCCCATGGACCCAACGTACTAGGTCTTCACTGTAGACCAATAACATAGTTGTTTGTAACAATGGCAATACTTAACCTAACATAAAGCTCGAGCCTGCATTAAAAGTTTTTAAAACCCTACATTCATCAAGCCCACCAAATCTTTTAACCTTACCATTTTTACGAAGAAATTCTCTCATTTCAAGAAAATTCGACATTTAGGGATGCACAACTCTTACCCCACGTATTCTAACCAGGTTCTTTAACGTAAGTGGCTAGTGATTAATTACTCTTCAAATTACAAGTTTACCCCTAAATCCAGTGTTCTACATTTAAAAATATATTTAACTAAAAATGAAATTTTTCAGTGCTCATGGCGCTCCTGCTAATCCCATAATTCTCAGTTTAACTCACCATTTCTAAAAAAAGCCTTCAAATCCAACATGCCCTCCCATTTCCCCAAATATTCTTCTCATTAACATGATCATCATGACAGGATGAATATTACTCCAGCTTATAAATACTTACAATTCTCTGTCTCTCTCCATTCAAACCATTTTTCATCCAACAAAAACCCTCCTCTCGTCACGATCCTGTTTCACATTTCATACAAGAAAATAATGAGTTGGTCCATTTCATTCAAGAGAGAAAAGGCCAACTCATAAAAATCATTTAAATTCAAAGCCAAAGCCGAAATACATTTTTCACGTTTATCCTTTGTCCTCAACTTCATCCAGTGAGAGAGTAACCCGCAAACTTGCTCACTCTCAGAAACAATTTTTTTCTTTCAATCTAGATCCAAATCGCTACAACAGTTGCGACGGCCTTCCTTTTAAAAACGTAAATTGCATCTCCATTCAAAACCCGTGTTTATATCCTTATCACGGTGAATAATCAGTGATCATGTGAAGTGCTCTGGTTGTCATTGCTCATGTTCCTTGTGTTTGTGATATGATATGTATGTTGCTCTTTATTGTTCACCGTTTTCAATGGACGTGCCGGTTTCGAATCTTTTTTCAGACCCGACAAATCAAAACTTGAAAGGTTTTTTACCCATTCCAGCTCACCCCATAGAGAAGTTTATGCGTTACGTAATAATCGAGCTGAACACGATTTTCTATTTATTTCAAACAGAAGAAGGAAAAAAATTACACGGATAATCATAACAAGACTGAAGGGTAGAGAATGATGAGGATGAAATATCCCATGTCATTTGATACGGCTAATAAATCCGTCTCACGTTTTGTCCATTTTGGTCCTTTTGAATGAAAAGATTATAAGTGTTTTTTACTCTGTGATTTGCACCGGTTTTAAAATAACCTCATATAAACACACTCCTGTCACAGGAACTCTTTCAGAGGAAATGAATAGGAACATTGCCAGAGAGCCAATGTCACTTTCAATGTAAAACCACTTACCTTTCACTTGACTGAAAATTTTCAAAAGAGCCACTTTGAAAATTTTGATTTGAAAAAGAGTTCCAGACAACGGGACAATTTTTTGGGGAAAAAAAGTTCTAGGCTTGGTTTGAACATCTTTAAGAAATTATGCTGCACTAATGTCAGTACCTATATACCATTGGGTACTCTTTTTATGTTCAATCATTAAAATTATCATTCCTGCAAATAATATTCTTGGCAATTTAATTCAGGTCATACCATATCCCTCATTTCAATTATGAACACCGTCCTCCTTTAATCTCTTCTTTTGTGGTGACACTGTGGACAGATCTATGCAATGCGACGTTGATGAGATGTGTAGAAGAACTGAGCTGGAAATAATTTAGGATGAATGAAGACCTCACTTGAGCTGAAAATATATGAACGTGACCTTTCCCTGAAATGTTGAGATGACATTGTAAAACTCTTCAAACTTTTGTGTCATCAAATGAAAACTCAAAGAAATTTATGTTTCAAGTTCCCATCCATTCCTCCACTTGGATTACATTACATCCTCTTCCAAAAGTGGACTAGACCCAGTTTAAAATGGAAATAAAGCTTTGATGAAGAGAAATCCGTGATTCATTTTTACTCACATTTTTTCCTCTCACTCGTATGCAAATGAGCCAGTAGCAAAAGCAGTAGCAGTCATCTAATTTCAATCGAATAATTTTCCTCCACAAGCTTACACACACAACCTCATTTAATCTCTAAAACAGCTTGATTGAATACACATTCAAATCTAGCTCATCCTCAAAAAAATCTCGCATTAATTCACCTCTCTCCCTTCAACATTTACCTATTCAGTCGCGCCCATAGCCCCAACACTCGTAAATTTCTCAAGTGGCCATTCCACTCAGGCAGATTTATGAGACGGGTGATAAGCACACATATAAAGTAACAAAAAAATTAAACCTTATAAACAAAACGGGATGAAGAAAACAAATCCGGATAAATATATAATTTTTGTAACGTTGTTATGCACTCCCCTTCAAGCAAACTACATTTTCATTCATTTCCTTTCCATTTTTACTATCCCAAGTAGCAAATTAGCTAAAGAAAATGCAAAACCAGGTTGCTCCTCTCTCATCTCAAATGACTTTCATAAAACATCCATTCCCTCGCAATTTACCACTCTCCCATCCCATTCCGATAGATCAAGTGAGATGATAAAAAAATCCATAAAAATTGGCAGTGCTTTCAGAAGGGCTTGTCCACTCCTTTACAAAATGTTAAGATTGAGTGACGACTTAAAACAAGGAAAGAGAAGGATGATCACCATCTCTCTAAACTACCCTGTCACATCTCACCCATCACCAAGCTTTTAACCCTCACTAATAAATTTATTTGTCACATCTTGTCAGCAAACTCATCTTACAAGGACCACAAAAGAGGCTGAGAACTTTTTTTCTCAAGCTAATCTACTATTATTACATTTACACGAACACAAAAGAGCTACAGTCTGAGAGAAGCTTCTTTTTTTCTTCAGAAAAAAATCCGTCTTCAATTTTCAAAAGCAAATAATCGTACATCCCATCAAATAAAATATTACAAAGATGGTCGAGGAGCAGGCAAGCACACACCTTAATTATATTCTTTCAAAGAGATGGGTGAGGTGTGCATCTCTTTTGTAATATTATAAAAACACAATTCCCCACTCGAGTGCAACTTTTGATCGAATCAAGTAGCCAAGTTGAGCATGAGATGAGATGATCATTGGGAGAAAAAAAAATATATAACAATATATTTTCTTCATTATCAAGTCATTCTTTGAGAGATAGTAGTATTTTTTTGTCTTGTGTTGCAACTCACAAGACAAAATGATCCCTGTAGGAGGATTAATGAGGCGACATACATGACACTGACAATATAACATTCTGCTACCGGTTCTTTATCTCACCTTAAAAAGCCACAATGCTAATGAATCCCTGTTCGTGGAGAAGAGCGGCGAAAATGTTTTTTTTTTCTGGTGGGCTAAATGGAGACAATAAATTGTAAAGGAGGGAGAAGAGATAAGGTAGAAAAGGCAGTTTAGTCTGACGTTGACAGTTTTTTACCTTTTTGAATTATTTTTATATCCTGCATTTATTTCACGATGATGGGAGAGCAAACACATTTTTTTTTTAGATAAGCAGGTTTTTTAGCTTTGGATAGCTACCAAGTTCACAAAACCACAGAGATACCTATACAGCATATCGGAATTGTCAAGAGAAGAAAAAAATATTTATGGCATTCCAATCCGTCCACTGTGGAACTATGTGAATTGCGCATTGTTATCTTTGTAAAGTTGGCAGGATGACGAGTTTTGAAAAAGTCGTTCAAGTATTATGAGTCACCTTGTCTGTCAAGTTGAACCCAAGGCATCCTAGCTATTATCGTGTTTCAATTTAGAACATAATATATGAATGACCCCTCATTTTCTAAACAGGCATAACTAGATCTAATGAAAACTGCAAAATGAGCCATGTTTCACAGTCAGTTAAGCCATTTTTGTCATCCAACGTTAATGCTATTAGTCTCCTTAATGATTATTACGGAGAGATAAGACTATTCGCAAAAAATGTCATTTGTGCGGCAGTAGCATTATTATTTTTATATATTTTTTTCTTATTGCTCAGACTGTCAATTCCATTTGAATTTTTCTAGCTACTGCATGCCACAACCAAGAGTTATTCATATTCCTGAGAAAAAAACCCAGAGGGATGGGACACGACACAGGATTTTTTTCTAATACCTTTCCGCTCCTTTCTCCATTTGTCACTGTCAAAAAATTCTCTTTTTTCCCATTGCATGGCAGCCCCACTTTGAAGAGAGTTAATACCAGTTGCTACATATTCTATTCATGTGGGGATACACATCCACAAAAGCTATCTATCTTGCGGGTGTCATGTCTCAAGATTTTATTTTATTTTATCGGGTGAAGAAGGCGGAGGATGGAGAGAAAAAAAAACAATAAAAAGGGAAATCCACATTCTAACTTGAAAAGCCAAGGTGGTACTTTGTTTTAGCTCGGGTGGAAACTTGATGGATCTGTTTTCTTTGCCCTTTTCCCTGTCAGCCTGTCATGCCATGGCATGCTGGGGAGTAAGCTAATAAATTAAGTCTGAAATGAGTCAAGTATGAAAACAGGATGAATTTCATTTGAAGAAATATCACATTTTTTTCCTCTCTTTCATTTCATTCATTTTTAATCGGGGACATGCTCATTGTCCAATTTTCCCTCCTTAATTGCCAGCTATGCGATTTTGTTGAAACTGGAAAGAGAAAAAGAGGTAAACTTGTCATTAAAATTTACCCACCCAAAATGCCACCCATAAAAAAACCTCTTGTCCGTCGTGCGTGCTCACTCAGGGTGATTAGTATGCAGAAAAAATTCTTTCTTTTTATCACTTTGTACAACAGGAGCAGTGGGTGAGGGATTTTTGAGAATATTATGTTCGTGCTCGCAAAAAAAAGAAGTATACAACAGGTATTAGCCACATATGTTTGGATTGCACAGAGAGAGAGAGAGAGAGAAATTGTAATTTTCGTGATGATTGACTAGGAAAAAAGTAATTTCCTATGCACAACTGACCTCGTCCCTCACGTCAGCAGGAAAATTATTCTCTGAAGGAAATTCAATTTTCACTTGTGTAAAATGAAATGACATATGCTTTGTAGCATGCGCTATT
>JAHZNA010000463.1:1464-22260 GCA_027743935.1 Sinodicranocentrus sp. ZH6 | reverse complement strand
ATGTCGGGGACAAATAGCACACTTTTCGCGTTCGAATCTCTGTCGATTCTCTGCGATTTATGACTGCGAATTTGAATAGCGAATTCGCAGCGATTAATGCGATGTTTGCCGATTGGGTAGACTAGTGTCCCTTTCAATAATTAGCCATTATCATAAAAGGTTAAGAAGATTGGTGGACAAATGGGATACCGTGAGAAAAGCCAAGAAAACAATTGAAGTTGTGAATATTGCCCCGGAACTCGAATTCATGACATGGTTTCTAGCCACCGAAAACGTACCCATGCTAAATGGTCTCCATAATTTGGTACATAAATACCGATGCCACTTGGGAAATCAACACGGGATATTTGTCGACAGAGATATTGTCGTAATGGGTATTGGTGCTCATAACTTTATCACTTGTAATCAGATCGATAAAGGTTTAGATTTTTATATTTATTCCAGTCCGTTCCAATGGCAGGTTTGGCTAATGCTGCTGCTATCCCTTTTACTCACGTCTTTTGCACACGTTGTCATATTCTGGAATGCAAAAGGTTTGAATAGAATTTGGGAATTTGTTTCAGCCAATATCCCGCTTATTAAATACATGCGTGAGTTCTGGACTACTTCAAAAAACACAGTTGCACGGAGGATTTTACTCGCTTGGTTATTATCAGGAGTAACCCTTAGTGCTGCATATGCTGGTAAATACTTTTATAATTTTACTCATCACTCTAGCATTTACAAATTTGAAAAATTCAACGAGCTGGACAACTTCACGATTTTTTCATCAAGTGAGTATGCATCTAATGGATCACAATTTGAGTATGATTATATACGTAATTCGTTTACTAGAATTAGTGAGGAAAAACGTTCCTTGCATATTTCACTCGTTGAAGTTGAAACTTATCACACAGTGGATATTCCAAAATTAATAGATAGTCTTAAGGAATGTAAGAAAAGTGCTTATGCCATGCATATAGGAGCTATTCCAGTTGTTTTGGCTAAATTGAGAATGCATCCGGAAAAGTTGAAGCTAGTGAAAGTTCAATTTTATGCAGGGCAAGATGAGTTCATGAAAACGTTTAAAGTCGGCATAGTTAGCAAATCAGGAGGGAAATATGTTGTAAGGAAACTCCAGGCTTTGGTTCATTCTGGAATATATGTTTTGGAAGGAGCACTTGACAAAAAATTATTTGGCGAAGATGATAAATCACAAGTTTGATACGGACAAAAGTGTCCCTGCTACCATTTCTTTGAAATCGAATTTCGTCACTATTTTTTATTGTTATTTTGCTGGTTGCTTGCTTTGTTTGGTTTGGCTTGGTGAACTTGTAGTAATGAGTTTAGCTCGTGGGTTTGGGAAACAAGGTGTAAAATCATTTTGCAATGTTTTGAAGAAAGGTTTAAGAATAGAATTGATAAATTGTAAGCGTGTGAGAAAGACTAAATTTGTTAACGTTAGTTTTATTTCAGTTAGATCAAGAAGTAGCTTGGGTAATTCTGCTCAAATAAATTAACAATGCGCAATGTATCAATTACGACATAGCTTAGGGAAAAATAGTCATGTAATGCTGTTAGATTTTTATCTCTAAATCTTTTGGATATTATGGCTTGTATAAATATAGATATAGATAGTAGTTTTGAGAAGCAATTTGCATATGTGAAAGTTGTGAAACCGCACAACAAAACGAAATCAATGTAATGCAAAAAGTTATCTTAAGTATTTAAAAGATGTTGAAGTATTAAGTTTCTAATAATATGCTATCGTTTGATCGTTATGCAGGTCGAAACGTTTACAATACCCCTTCATACTTCATTGCACGTAAACGGCTATATATTTTTAAGTCGTGTTTCAAAAATCTATAATCTTTATTCAAAACTTCTATCCAATATTTTATAAAGTTTATTTTACACAATAAAATGAACAAGAGTTCCATAATTTTCTTAAAATCGTGATTTTTATAATGTAAATCATGTTAATGATTAATTTCTTGAGCCTGTATTAATTCTTTGGGAACTACCATTCCACTTGAATATATAAATAAATTATTTCTGCCGACTAATGTCCCACACACAACACACGCACCATTTGTTCTGATTAATAGTCATCCTCAATTCCAATTCCGCAAATACGAACGAAGCTCCCATTTTATTAAATCATAAATACCAACATGATTTCAATTCTAATTCTTAGGTATATGATCATATTCTGCATGTGGTTGGGTCAGCCTAACCTAACCATCCGTCAGTTAGTATATAACTCTAAAATACGGTTGTTACAGTTAAACTTTTCAGGATATTTTAACTGTTAACCATCTAACCGCTCCCATCTACATATTAACCATGACAAATTCAAATCAACACATACATCATGTAGCATCTCATTCGAAAGCTTACAAAAAATCCACGCCCATACAGTTGCTTTAAATTTCCAAAATAAACACTACCCTTCAGCCAATAATACAGGTATAACATATTTAGAATAAAAAAATGTACATCAGAACCAGGCCTTCCATATATTTCATATAATATATCGCTTATATATTCAATTCCTTCCTTCCATACTCGATACTCCCCTCGACTCCTACCATAAAACTTGATAATTTCATTGAAACTAATACGAATACCAGATGCATGTCTTTTGCACTTGAGCTCAATCTCCATCTAACCTTGAATTTATTCAGTCATTCATCATCACGAACTCGATCTCTTTTCTACATACCTCACAACTTGAACACACACACAAAATATTCTTATCTTCCCACATCCATCTGTATCTCTCCTATACTTCTAATGCTCTTTTCTTACTCTTCATCATTTTTTGTTGGCTTCATTTTTCCTATAGATTCCCTTTTCTCCTACCAAGAAGCAAGGACACTATTACGTACTGCTAACTTTTTCCCCGTATTCCGTCGCACACAAACTAAAACTACACTCACTAATTCAACAGTATGTGGATAGAGTGAATGGATTCAACAAGAAAAATATATTCCTAGGTTCGGCTTCCCTCGTATGTTAAACGACATCGACTTCACTTCACTTACTTCACAGTATAGGTACCTCTCACTCAACTGGTCACGCAATGTAACCCCACAGTTGCTTGACAGTATTCTCGGGATCAGGATAGGGAATCCTTTTTATGTATTTTTTGCTAACGAAAAGCGGAAAATGTAAATAATTAGTTTTAGATAAGGATTAGACTTGACTTGATATCTTTTCTATATTCCGAGGATTATCTTTTTTCTACGCTTCTTTTATTTTATGTCAAATAGCAAGCAAGGCTCCAGTAGGCTTCACACTTCACGCATTGGGATAAAGTGACATTTAATTTTATTAGTTGGTTGTAGTTGAAGTTGAAATATAAATTGTTGATTGTACTTTTAAGTGCTATTAAATATGGGAGATAACCACTACAACCTTGACGATGAAGTTGAGCCTAGGAGATCGACTCCATCCATTAGTATTCCGATAAGAAGCAGCTCTCGTAATATTAATGAGAGTATCAGTCGAGTAGTGACATTTGATAATGGTGAACAAACAGTAATTAAAAGAGAGCCAGGTGAAAACTCTGAACCATTACGGTCAACTCGGGATGATGCAGAGATCATCACTTTGTCGTCAGATGAGGAGGAGGAGCCTGAGAGGATACGGGTTTTACCAGATTTGAAAATGGAAGGTGGACCAGAAATGGAGGAGGTGCAGTTTGATCCTTTTCTTGAAGCTGGAGGTGGATTTGAATCACAGAGAAAGAGTGGGAGGAGGAAGTTAGCTCCGAAAAGATTTTCTGTGGTTAACCCCCGTCATCAGGGGAATCCAAGGAGGAGGAATAAAGAAGCTGGCACGACGGTTGTTTCTGGAGAGTATTCCCTCGAACAGCTGATTGGTACGTCACTTGAGATATTACAAACAACAAAATTAATGATACGATTAAACTGTGTATTAATTGTAAATTATTTAATTCTCGTAGGTGACAATCCTCAAAACATTTGTCATTACTGTGGAAGGAAGATGGCTACTCGGAGATCTCTAGTGAAGCACATTCAATGTCAACACTTGGGGTCCAAAGGACCAATGAAGTACACCTGTGGAGTATGTGGGAAGGAGATGGCGAGTGAGCACAGTTTGAAAATTCATCAGTCCTCTCACACCGAGGAACGTCCATTCGGATGTAATCTCTGCAAGACTAAGTACAAAAGTCAATTTTATTTGGATAATCATTTGAGATCAAAAGGACACCAGAATGTTGAAGCTTTACAAATGTATTTGGGAGGGCCCACTCCTGAGGAAACAAACATGCAAGGTCAGTCTTCAACAAAACCACGTCTTTATTCTGAGGTTGCTTCACTCCCAACAAAGGAAAGAGTGATTGCCACCATTAGCGCAACATCTCAACCAGTGGCTTCAAAAGGGGCATCAACTTCTTTCCGTGAATCACAAGCTACAGCAAAACCGGCAGCGATTGGAACTCCAATTTCGATATCTTCTAAGACTCAGTCTCTGTCTGCTCCTCATCAACAATCCCAACCTGGCATGGGTATGTCATCATTTATCTCCACCAACGGAGTAGCTAGCACTTCCATGATGCCTCCAATGGCTCCAATGCAGCAGGGAATGGCTAACCCAGTAATTTTTTGTGGATATATGCTCAACGGAGGTTCCTCTTCCGGTAATGGATTTCCATCAGCGATTTTACCTACTCAGACATTTATGTCACCTCCAATGTCTGGCTTTTTACCTGGAATGTATCCACAGCAAGCAATCCAGCAAGGATTACAAGGTAATTCTCAGCAACCCTCTTCCGGTGTACTTTTCACTTGTTCCGAGTGCAAAGCTCAGTTTAGTGTTGAAGCTCATCTTCGCAATCACATGAGTGGTGAGCATTCTGAGAAATGCTGGAAGTGCCCAAAGTGTTCAAAAGTGATGTTGAACCCAGCGGAATTTGCAGAGCATTATGGTAAATGTGACGAGTAAAACAATGCAGCTGTTGATCTGACTAAAATTAGATTTGTAACTAAATGTTTAAATTTTTTGATAATTTATGGTGTTTAGTAAGGATAGACAATGATTGATTAGTTATGACTGTTATAAATTATTCCAATTATCCGCAATTCATTTTATAAGTGAATCGATTTCATATTTTTTTACTTGAAATGTAACATGTAACTGTAGTGATTGTAGTAGCTAGTATATAATACATCGAATATTTATTTCTCAATTATTGATTTTGTTAATAAAATGTAAACTCATCCAGTAAATGGTTCGGTTACTTTGAATTCATTCACAGTATTAGTATTAAGTACATCTCATCTCCTCGCATTCGTATCATCCAATTCTCATCTTAAGTAACTCCGATTGAATTTCCTTCGAATATCCTTATCCTCTTCTTCCCTCCATCCTCCTCCATTCCACTACATCTGCTTAGCTACATTTGTCAATCCATTTTTCGGAGTAAACGATGAACTCTATCTACGGCTTAAATTTTTAAAATAAAGAAAGTTCGTAAATAAAATCCTACGGTAGTTTTAAGCTCTTGTTAATGACTTTCTGAGGTGAACCCATTCTTAATATTTTTTAAAAAACCGTTAATTCTTTCTAACCCATTAAACTCTTTCCTAAGGTGAGAAGGAAAGAGAATTCATACTTGGGATAAAAATAAAATACAATTAGATGCGATGCATGCATGGAGGGTGTAGACCGGTGAATTTTATTTTAAATGCATCTTGTATGTCCTCATTTCTTTCTAGACCTTTAGAAGGCCCAAGATTTAATAAAAGTTGCAAAGCTGTGTATGTGTATCTTCACTTCACTTCACATTTGCCTTCAACAAGAGAACCAGCAAGGTCTGTATTTTTCTTTCTGCTCCGAAAAACATGGAATTTTTGTCGATACTTTTTGTAACTAGCTGGCTTTCGGGGAAGGAAACATTCTCAATCAAAGACGAGGAAAGGCACAAGGTAGTAAATTCTGCATATAAAAAAATTGAAAAATATTTTCTAGGAAAAATAAAAGAATGTTTTCAAATTTTAAGATGACACGTGGCTTCTTGAGGAGAAGAACTTGGTAGGAGGCTCATCCTCACTTAGATCCCAGGTGAAGGAGAACAACCCTTCTGATAAAGAAGCTATTGTTGAAGCAGAAGACAAAGGGTGGGGCTGGGGATCCTCTCCTCAGTTTGCTCTTGTTGGAGTCAGCCAGCCAGTCTTTGGATGGGAAAGTGGGAGTGTAGGATGGACACCGATTGGATGGTTAGTAAAAAATTATTTCATTAATTTAAAAAAAAGTTGAAACAACTCATTTTCCTTATGTTTTCAGGATCCAAATCAAGCCCTCTTCTTGCGGCTGGCCTGGATCCACCGTCACCCAAACTGTTACTCATTCAGGGTGGGGAACTCCATCTGTGACAACAACATCTACAGTCACTGCCACGAGTACTGGATGGATATCCAGTACATCCACCATTTATCAAACATGGACTTCAACAGCTATAGTTGGAGGATGGGGCTGGACGCCTTCTTCTGTAGGAGGCTCTACAACAATCGCCGCCACAATTGACACCATTCCCACATACATCCCCAGCTATACCACTCTCACAGAAACGACCACAGTGGAAGGTCCCACTCCTACAGTATTTGTGACTGGAAAAACCACCACAATTACAACTTCCTACTCAACCATCACGCCAACCACAGTAACTTTAACTTATTCCTCGCCGTCCACCACAAGCACAACATATACCACAGCCTCCGCTTCCATTTATACTTCAACGGCAACCGTATTCTCAACAATAGGGCCAAGTTCCATCGCCACAACAGCTGTATACTTGAGCACCGTAACAAGCCCTTTGTACACCGTGGTTTCCACCCAGTGTGTTATGGCCGCACCAGGGCCTACTTGCTACACACCACTCTCAACTTATACCTCAACGTTAACAGCAACTTTCATTACTGTCCAATCTCCAATAACCGCCACATACTCCGGGATATCTTTGTCAACCTTATTTACCAACGCGCAACCTTCCATAATCACAGATACCGTTACAGTCTCCAGCCCTGCCACCGACACGCCCACAATGAGCGTGACACAGACGGAAACAACAACTGCTGATGTGAGTGTAATCACAACTTCCCAAACGACAACTTTATCTCCCATAGGGTCCTCGATCACCTTCACGCCTACAATTAGCTCATGTCCGTTTACTAAATACGCCACGTCAACAATTACAGTGACTTCAACCCCATGCGCGGTCACTTCTATGATCACTGCTACACAGAATGCGAATGCAATTATGACCGCAACAGGTACAATATTTAGTGGACAAAGTGCTCTCGCCATTCGAACGAGTACAGTGACCACCACTTTTTTGAAAGTGTATACAATCACCTCCTCTGTTCGTTTCGGCGAAACAACATACACGGCGACCATTCAAGCGTATACGGTATACACTGACAATCCGACGGCGACGACATTGTCGACTACTACGGTGTACTCGGAAATTACCATAACGAAAACTTCCACTCCGATCCTAACCACCACGACTCAGATTGTGGAAGATTATGCATCTTCTCTGGTGGTGCCAACCACAAGTATTTTTACTTCTTTGGTCACTGATTATACTACGGCGACGGTGACAGCTACAACGTTGACAACTGTGACACCATCGCCGGTGACAGTGACAGCTACAAGAGTTGTTGTGTCACTTCCTTGTTCTGTTACTGCTGGGGGAGGAGCTAGTGGATGGGGGTGGAATGCGGGATGGAGGGAAGAAGAGGAAGGACATTCTCAAGAAATGCATTTGGCAACAACTCCACTCCCTCGGGTGTTTCAATGAGATTTAATTTCCTCCTAAGTAAATTTAATGCTTATTCATTTTAATGTTTTTGGGTTTTTCATTTTTTTGAGAAAGGAGTGAGGTGTCGCTACATTTGGTTCTCAATTATGTTGAAGGGAAAAAAGGGCGAGGTTCCAAGTTTAACTCCAATGGTTGTAGAAATGTAGAATATTTCTTGCTAATAATTGCTATTACTAGATTTAAAATAATTTGCTATTTATTTTGTTAACCCTCTAAAATAAACTTACTTTGCTACAGTGATACAATTTACGTTACTTTAAATGTCTGCTTTAATGTTATTCACAAAAAAATCCTCATATGTCAGTTGGCCTTCGAATCTGCTATCAAATTTGATTAATTTATTTCAACTATACTTCCACATAGCCCACATTACAAATAATTACGCGATAAGCTAATTTAAAATATTCTTTAAAATTGACAATTGAGAAAGGAACCATGAATAAGATATTTCAATTGCAAGTTATTTCTGTTTCTCCAAAACTAAGCCCAATCTATAAACGACAAAACTACCCACGAATATTTTGTTGTGCATATCCGAGAATCACTTAGGACAACGACAATGTCGAGGAATAACCGATACAAGCTCATATCAACATAACTCTATTACAAATGATAACCCCCTCGACAAGACACTAAGCATATATATATATATATATATATATATATTGAGATATTTAGGCAAGACAAAAATATTGACAGGACAGGGCAGAATAGAACTAACGATGAAATGACAGGATTAATATAAATCATTCTTTCATTTACAGCTAACATTCGAGAAGACTAAAATCACAGTCTATATATGAAAAAGTCCTTGCATCAACAACATATACCGCTCAGACTTTTGACATGCTACGAGAACTACCACCAGATGGCAACTCGTCCGAAGTTGATCAAGTTTATACATTATAGCATACACAAATTCATGACTTTCAAAGACAAATGATAACATAACCTTGATTTTTCAGACACTAAATATGGTTTTAATGTTAAATATACAGCGCAAAGCAATACAAATTACATCTTTATTACCCATACGCATTTAAAATTAGGTTGACACTAGCTTAGATTCTTTGCGTTTGGATTTTGTAGCCTTCCCCCTTCCAATATCATTTTTAATTGCACGGGCATAAAAATGAAGTCTCATTGTTATGTAGTATGGAACTAACACACACAATGCTTCAAATCCATGTCCAGAAATCTTACAGCCAATACCAGTGATGTCTGTAGTTGAAATATTCTTGATGCATTCCAATATAACATCGCCATATAAATGAACTTCTTTAAAAACTGGGACAACTTTCATTTCAACTCCGAAAAGAAGAAAATTAAAAAATGCATCAGAAGGATGATAAAGTGAACCTTTGTTAAGTATATCAGTTAAAGTAGAAAACTCTGACGCGCCGCCTGAAGTTTTAGATAGTGAAGAAATGCAATCAGCACAATGTAGGAGTTTCTTCGATTTAAAACACATGAATCCAGCGAGATGATATACCAGATTTTTATCCGGTTCGCTAACGGAGTCCTCCAGAGATACAAACTGTGTGGCAGGATTGTTATCAAGAAAAATTAACCGCTCCAATAACGTGTTGGCATGAAATGATCTTTTGGCCGTCATTTCTGAATTTCGAATTTCTTTAGTCTCCTTCAAAAAAGTTTCGAATTTGCATAAAATCGAAACCTCCTCATCACTAGAAACGTTTCCTCTAATAACTCGTTTTGCTGGCGTATAAATAGATAAAAGTCGATAGAGCTGTAGAAAATTACTGACTGTAGGATGATCTTCCCTTCCTCCTGCAGCTCTGATCAAGCCAAAAAACTTCTAAAAAGACAGTCCCACTAATTAAATAATTCATTATATCAACATAAAATTGGAGAATGGTTCACCAACCTCTAGACAATCCTGGTTCATTTTTGCGGTCAATACATATGCATATCCTAGCTCCTGGACTAAGTACTTAATAATTTCCAGAGTCGATGAAATTGTTACTCTCAATGCAGCAACAGTCTCTTTGGAAGCAAATGGTTTATCAGAATTTTGTTTGTCATAATTCTTAATTTCCACGCTTAGTGTTTCCTTAAAACTTTCAAGTTTCTTGATAATAACATAGAGTGAATTGACATATATTTTAAAAATATTCACGAATAAAATTATAGTTGTACGGATTGAAATATTGACATACAGCATATTTTGTCGAATTAGGTATAATACCTACAGAACGGTATCTTGCGTTTAAAATGTCAAATATGTCATTTAACAACATCGTAAAATCTTCCGTACATTCAGAGGAGTAAAAATCACCATAACCTAGTATCCGGTAGAATTGAAGCCCAGTTGCAACGCTTCTACTAAATAACTGTAAATATTGTTCAAAATTAGCGGTTTAAAATATTTTCAAATGTGCATGTGTCAAACCTGAGTAGCTAATGATACAATCATTTTCTCAAAATTATTTGGCCATATGTGAGAATTGGTTAGCTTTGGACATTTCCTGAGACCACACAATCTTGTCTTGTCTGTTTGAAGCAATTTTTCGTAGAACTGAAACCGCAATTGTTTACCCTGGAACTAAACAAACCAAATCATTTTTTACTTATATGCATACATTCATTGCGTAAGAGGATTGTAGTTTAATTTTTGATCATACTATTATGTCGTTGTATTTTCGAAAGTGATTACGAATGCACTTAAATAAGTGTGGAACATCAGAAGCGAAGTATAAAAATCGAGAATCGTCAGCAGGGTGTTGGATTTTATTAACTACTTCTTCCTTGTATCCAGATATGCCCAACGAATTCCAGAAAGATTTATTAGGTTTTGAACCATCACATACCACACATAAAACTTCGGCTCCAATATCCTCTAACTTTAGGATGGCGGACATAATTAGTTTCTCCAGCACCGTTCCTTTTGCGGCGTTTCGGGTGGCATAAACTGCAATCGGCTGAACCTAAATGTTCAAAATGTGTTACTGAATATAAGAATATGTGGCATAATATTAATAAATCTTCCTTACCCATGAATCATTAAATGGGCGGTACATCAATACTAATGCATGATTTGCAAATTTTCCCTTTTCTTTTTCAGTAACTAACACCTCATTTTCTTCTGCAAAATCAACAAAACCTACAAATTTCATTGTAGCCTTATTAAATTCCAGTGTTTCCCTCAACTGAACTTCGTCGAATATGAGAACTCCTTGGCGGTCACGTCGACAACGATTTAGAAATTGTTCTTTGATGGCATTCAGTGATAAATCATTATATCCAAATTCACATTTTTGACCGCTTATCAGTCTCCGTAACGTACTCGGATGTGGTAGCGGGAGAATCTTTGCTTCTCGAAGGTGGTGGTACGCGGCTGGAGATTTGATTTTCAATAATAAGCATTCCATTAGCCAGTCTGACGCATACCTTTTGTAAGAACATAATATTTAGTTACCACAAAATAATTAACTTTCTAATCAATATTCTGGGAAATAATAACTATTATTTACTTCATTCCCTTTGCCGATTTTCTTCTCGCGACTTGAAGTGATTGAAGAATACTTGTTTTCTGGGATTTAGCTAGATTTATTTGCTGTAGAAGTTCTTCTATGCGCTTCTGTTTAAATGTTGTGAAATGTGACTTCAGATTTCTGTACTCCATTCGAATCTCACTCGAACGTAGTTTGTGTAATTTTAATTGACGCTTGTAATACGAAGTAGTTGCTTTCGCAGCACAAGTTCTTCCGACGGGGTTACGTTGACGGTAATACCGATTTTGCAAAACTCTGTGGAATAGCTTACAGCTGTGGCAAATATTTTCAGTCCCTGATGAACGACAGGATTTTGAAAACCAAATGTTCCCTTCTTTAAGACCAGAACGGCAACTCCGAACTTGTTCAAATCCTTTAAGACCCTGGCAAATGTGAATATTTTCGATGATTGATAATATCTTTCCAGCTGTTTCATGCGAATCAATTTTTTCGGAAATCCCGGAAAACAGATGTTTCATGGATTCATTAATTTCAGTTCCATCATTTGTAACTGTCCAACTGCCATCATCTCTGCGAACCTTATCATAAATTTCAAGGTTGATGAGTAATATGAATATGACAGCCATCATAATATACATTAAACATATTAATACAATTAAACTTACTTGCAGTGTGTTTTTAATCATCAGAGTTTTATCCAAATACTGTAATTTATATACGGTAATGTATTCTGGTGAGAGGTCTCTTTCAATTTTCCAAAAATTTGACGTTGGCTTCCAGTCACTAAACGATAATTCACTGATCAATTCTGATTCATCTTCTAACAAATCAGGTTGTTTATCACATGTCAACTTTTTTGAGTCCATGGACTTATCGTTTTGGAGGCTTCGTTTCAAAGGTCTTCGAACTGATTTATTTGGTGGTTGCAAGTATTTTGGAATATTTGGAAAATTGACTGGAACGGCACCAACTTTTAATTCGGTAATGTATTCTGGTGAGAGGTCTTTTTCAATTTTCCAAAAATCTGACGTTGGCTTCCAGTCACTAAACCATAATTCACTGATCAATTCTGATTCATCTTCTAACAAATCAGGTTGTTTATCAAATGTCAACTTTTTTGAGTCCTTGGCCTTATCGTTTTGGAGGCTTCGTTTCAAAGGTCTTCGAACTGATTTATTTGGTGGTTGCAAATATTTTGGAATATTTGGAAAATTGACTGGAACGGCACCAACTTTTAATGTCCAGTTGATTCTGGGTAGAAGGTGTTCTTTTCCTTGAATAATATGCCTGTCATGTTTGATTATATCTGATTCTTTGAAATGCACACTGCACAACCGGTGATGCCTTATCATGGGATCGAACTTTTTGTCACTTCTAATTTTTAACAGTATTTTTGTCCATTCATCTGCTACCTCTTGGCTAGGTTTGAACGTATGACATTTTCTACCACCATAGCCAGATTTACACCCTGGTGCGAAGCAGCAAACCATTATTATTACTTTAATTTCGAAGAATGTCAAATAAAACCAGTTAAATTCAATATATTTCTTGTACACATTTACGCAATACTTGATCAACTTCGGAGAGACGACACCTTGTAGCAGAAGTCATAACATGTTAATCATTTTGCATTTTTATGTACATAGCGGGATACAGCTGTGCAATAACTTATAGAAAGGGGAGGGGTGATCTAAGAACTGTGCTAAAATTATTGTGTTGATTATTTATTTACTTTTTTTGCCTTGCTATTATATTCAATACCATCACCATCTAATTTCCTTATACTGTCACTGCTATATGCCTATACTGTTCTTGTTGTTTCCACTCGAACAAATTTAAATTATAAATACGTATAGATAATTCCTATGTGAGCGGTTCCACGAAAACAATTAAAAATAAATAGCTTTCTCTCGCTTTCACCTCGTCACATGTATTTTTTAATCGGATTGATTAACTGAAACTGCTAATGCTTATAGTAGGAGCAAAACCACCACCATGTTTGCAACTTCTTTAATGGTGTTCAGAAATGTTGACCTTTTCAATTTAAAGAATTGCCCAATATGAATTTCCACTAGAGCACAAGCTTCCAGCTTTTTCCGCATATATCTGGAAAGTTCCTTGTTCTTCCAAAATTCTCTAAACTTCTCCGACTGCTCGACAGTTTGCATGGCAAAATCATGGAGAAAATATGTGATTATGAAAACGCAACAATTGAAACATACCATGAATCCCGCCACTACAATAGATATTCCAGCGTAAAACTTGATGACAAGAGTGGTCATGACGACATTCATGAGGAACCCTCCAGAAAGCAAAACCGGCAGGAAAAAATCTCCAGTCTGATTATACGAAATGATGTAGAGAGAGAATGTATTATAAACAGAGAATCTTCGAACCATCGACTCATTACAAATTTTCTTCCCAAATGTCCATCCCAATCCAAATTTTCCTTCGCAAAGGACTGCCGTAATGAATGTGAGAATTTGCATGCTCGAGATTGTTGCCATTGTTGTGCTAGCCAGCAAATACGGAATGATAATGAGAAGTTGAATCCATTTCGGTAGTATATTCGGAAGGATGAGGTGAGCTGGAGACTTGTCCATAATTAGAGGAAAAGATGAGATCGCTGCTGTAACCAAGATGTGAGCCTCGATGATGGTTAATACTGCAAGGTCAAAAACCAGAGGATCTTTGGTCGCCCCATGTCCCATTTTCCGTAGATATTCCTTCCTCTGGCGTCTCATGTGGAGGGCAGTATTGAGCAGGAAACAAGCTGGGTTCCGCTTCCTATAGTTCATGGAATAAGAAGCTACCAAAAAGAAAAAGAATAATCCAGCCGTAAAACAGGTAATCCCGATTGCCAAGAAATCCTCCTCAATATTGGGATCCAATCCGAATATTTTTGGAGTTAGAAGAGAAACGACAACAATAAAGAGACTGTTTATATCAGTGAAATACAACTTCAAAGATTGTTTGGATTTTGGACGCTCCACAAACTTTCCAGAAACCAGGTCGTAAATGATTTGTAGAGGGTAAAATGACTGAAGAATGGAATGAAAATGCAAATAACTTTCCCACATTTTGAGGCTTGGCTTCTCCTTTTCCGTGTGCAAGAAAGATGTTCTAAAGCTGTTATTGAACTGTGGAAGGCTAGCTTCTTGCCAATAGCTTAATCCAATTATACATTTAGAATTCTTTTGTTTTTCCTTCAATTTTTAAGTATTTACCATTTATTGAGAGCAAAGTAGAGAAAAGTATGGATATGCATGTGTTGACTTAACACTAAAAGACGATTGAGGTTGCTGATAATAGTTTACTTACCTATTCATAGAATTTTATTGCCGTGATGCCGAGCTGCCGGGGATATAAGTGCTAAGTCTTGTAATTTTCGATTTATTGTAAGTATATAAAGGTGTGTTAAAAAAACTACTGTGTGAAAGCCCTATTTGCATTCAGAAAAAGATTAATATAATAAAGTTGTTTATAAGCTCGTTCAATATCGTTTTCAATCAAGCCTGCCGGAAATCCCTATTTCAAATATGGGCAAGTATTTTATTTTCGCTCTCCATCACCTTATTATCCACATTTAACTCGCTGGAATCAATGTATACCTCAATATATTGGATTTTAAGTGCCTTAACTTAGCAAGACTAGCACTCACGAGCCCAACATCATGATTATTAATATGCTCTTCTTTTTAGGCAATATCGAAAAACACTTAAGCTTTTACAATTGTTCGCAGTATAATTGCCATTGCCTTTTTTTCTCATGAAATTTAGTGGTTCTTATATTTTTTGCCATGGTGAGAAAATTAAATTAAAATGAATATTACGCAAAATTCACCAAGTTATATCCACCAACCAAACCTAATAAAATTGTTGCTGATTGGTTTTATTGACGTCAGCAAACTACCAAATAAGTATGTTTGTCATAAGCTTATATCATTATCAATATTATTCCATGACGAGGGATGAGTGGGGTTTATCAAAAGAGCAGTTTGTTTTGTGGGCAGAGGGTTGGTAGCCGGTTTTAAATACATGGTAGTTATTGTTTTCATTCCTTTGGGAAAGACTTGAAATCTGTTTGCATTTTGGTTCATAAAAAGTTTTACTTTTCGTGAGAAAATCTCGAGAAAGTGTCTTCCGTGCGAAATGAGAAAAAATTCATTATTACTGAACTCACTCGCAGAAACATGATTCTCTACACTGCAAATTTACCCTCAATTTAAATATGCACACCAACATGTCTCAACCTCACCAAATGCTTAAATAACATTTTTTTTAAAAAATACCTCTCAATAGCCAAAAAATCTCAATTAAAAACTGATGCATTGTTAAAAATGGATAATATTTTCCAGCCAGATGACTTAAGTTACTTGATTTAGATTTAAAATAAAAATTATGATATATTGCATTGCTGTAGCAAATTTATGCCTTTTGTGATTGAATTTGATGTTTTATCGATAAAAAAATACAACAAAATGAATACGTTCATTGAAAATTTATCGACATTTGAGAAAATCAGGTTATATTAATGAACACAGCAAATATTTTATCCATATCCCTCCCCCCGTAAATTAGGTACCACATCCTGTGGTCCACACAATTTGCCCAGAATTTTACCTAAATTAGAATTCGAAAAAACCTCACAGCAATAACACCCACCCACCAATATTTATTCACAAAGGTCATAAAATCAATACTTTCAATGAGTCAATTATCCTCTCCTCATATCATCCATCATTATCCAGAAGCTGTATTCCAACTTGTAGGAAGAAGCGGCATTGTAATCTGAAATGTATCTTTTTCTTTGAAAACGAATTATAGTTGGTAATCCCACGCCCCACTCCCGACATGAGAAAAGAATACATTGTCACTGAACTCACTTGCAGAACTTGATCCTCTACAGCAACAACTCTTTTTCTCATCATCCCATTTCACATCCCTTCTCTGTACATTTAGGTGCCTAATAGTAAGTAAGTGAAATGGACACAGGTGTGTGGAATGACGAATTTTACCAAAGGTGAGCTCTGCTCTGCTTCTGACTGTGAACTGCGACTGGTTTGGTATTTTCCACGAAAGTAGCTGCATGTGTAAATGTCAGATTTAATATGAGCTAAGCTGTAACCTTGTTGTTGGCTTTCGCCCTCAGTGGTTTTTCTCCTTTGTGCTTCACCTCCATCAATCTTCCCATCAACCTGTTTTTCGCTCACTTCACATTACGCTGAAATATTGATGCTGATTTTTCTCTGAAATAAGCATTTCTCGGTTGAATGGAATGACAGATAAGAAGTGAAATATGAGGTATATTATACCCCTCTTGTGCGTGCCAACTCTCAGTTGGGAAAAATCCATCTTAGTCTCTTCACTGGGAAAACTAGAGCAAAAATTTGTGAAAAATGCTAACATCTTGTTTACTACTGATTGGGACAGGATGTCTTCTCCGGCTTATTTTACCTTGTGTATTTAAATATTCAAAAGTCTACCTCTCCCTGTGGAACGTGAAAGGTCCTCGGAACTACTTTTTAGGGTCACTGGGCAACGTCATTGAAATGAAAAATAGACATAGTAAGTAATAAAATGTAATTTTCCATAGATTTGTTCCCCACAAGTTTCATTTTCTAAAAAATTTCTCTCCAGAAACTGTCGACGTGGTGCACAGCTGGGTTAAGGAATTCGGAGCAATTTGTAAAATCGGATCATTTCCCATCCCCGTGGTAATGCTAAGCTCGCCAGAATATGTTAGCAAGCTATTTGGCTCTAAACAAGTAGAACATATGAGCAAGCCCTTTATTTACAATGTCTTCCGCCCCCTCATCCTCGACGGATTGTTGACCTCATCTGGAGAAAAGTGGAGATCCCATAGACAGCCCATGTCAGTAATTAACTCCTTCCGGAACATTCAAAGCTATATGGGAATATTTGACAGGGAAGGTTATAGACTTGTCTCCGAGCTGGAAAAATTCTCAGAGAAAATGAACGGGGAAGCGGCTCCAGCCTTGTATTATTTATCAAAGTCTTGTTTATTCTCTGCTTCTGAAACTTTATTCGGGAAAAGCTTGGAAGAGGAAGATCCTCAAATTGTTATCCAACTCCTAGATAACATGCATAGGTACAAAATCAGAGCAATTCTTGATCAAAAAAATATATTCCTGAATTGCTAAAAATATTACATATGTTCAAAATAGATTGAAACCAACCATCCACAAAAGAATTGATAAGCCTTGGCTAATTTTCAATGAAATCTATCGCCTCTTCCCTCTCTCAAGAAAATTTGACAAGGTAACTGAAAAAGTGCACGAGTATTGGAAAGGGGTGATTGAAGAATTTAAAAAAGACGCTGACAACTGCTCAGGCCTTCCGTTGGTAAAACAAGTGATGGATTTTTCGGAGGAAGGATTGCTTGAAGAAGTGGTCACGATGACTGTCTCAGTAAGTTTTTGAATTATCCACCGACCCTTTCCCCGTTATAAAAGTATTTACCTAAAAATATTTCATTTCCCCCAGTCATTTACCAACTCCGGAATGGCATTGCAGTTCCTCCTATTTTTCATGGCGTTACATCCCAATCATCAAGAACTATGCAGGAAGGAAGTAGACCAGTTGTTAGATGACCCTGAGAAATGTCCAAATGGGGAAATCACGCAGCAACATATTAGTTGCTTGAAGCACCTGGAGAGATGTTTCATGGAAACAATTCGTTTCTTTCCAGTAGGCTATGGAACTATGCGAGGGCTGGATGCACCTCTTCAACTTGGTAGGTTTTAATGACGTCCGGAATTATATAGTAGTATTTTATTCGTATTCTCGAGAATCTGGTTGTTTGTCTACAGATGAGGATTTAACTCTCTTTCCGGGAACGCTCTGCGCCGTGTTTCCAAGAGAACTTCATATGAAGTGCATTTGCTTTAAATATTCTACCCTCCAAATTGTCGTAGCTTGTGCGAGAATCCTTCGTCATTTCGTGGTCACCACTACAGACAAGTTTGAAGATATCACGATCGTTTTCGGACTAACGATTTCAACGGATCCGGAAATTTCTTTTAAATTCACAAAGCGCTCAAAGTCATAATCTGGTTCAAGCTTTTACTTTAAACTTCTCTAGAGTAAGGGAGTGAAAGTGAAGGGGCATATTAGTGAAGTTTTAATTGTAGAGAGAAAGTAAATCTTTAAATTGTAATCAAATTGTGTTCGGAAACGTGTAAATGAATATAAACGAAGGATCAATGATCAATCTATATCAATATTTTTTCATCCATTTATTTTTTAAACCATTAAACCAAACAGCACAGCGTCAGTGAAAAAAACATGGTAAAATACATAATACCCTTCATGCTTGGAAGCAAACATGAAAAAATACATGAGAATTTATAGCGTGTCTTATTTTTATTTCAGGTAATAAGAATAGATCCAATAATTAAAAACGTAATTTCGTAATTTAAATATCATATATCACAGACATTCCTCCATACCTCCACAAGCGACAATCCAACTAATCAATACCGCCTAATTCTTGACCACAGAGCATTCATCTCTTCACCAGTCAGTGGACGAGGGCAAGTACAAGCTGTTCTAATCCGTAAAGTGACATCAACCCCTTTTGCCTTCAACAAGCTCCGAGTCTCCAATTCCATCTAGAATTGAATTCCCATGAAAAAAATCGAATCCTATTAAAATAAAAATGTAATATGAATAAAAACGTGGAAAAATTAGCCCCACGTACGCTTTCCGTCGATTGATAGCTCTAAAGTATGCAAAAAAGGTAATTCCAAAAATCCGTGAATAGAGGGATCAGTAATTTTAGGAAATTTCGTCACACACTCATCTTCTCTTGTGTCATCATCATCTTCAGTGTCACTGTCACCTTCATCAAAGTCACTTTCTCCACTTTGAAGAATATGTCTTCTTCGAGGCTTTTCTCTAGAGCAAATGTATTCCTCCATACGAAAAACCTGGAGCTCTATTACAATCAAAAATCATTTTATTTTTTTCCGTACTCCTATTTCATAATCATTTAAAGATAAAGATAACCCTCATACTTTTCAGGAAGGTCACGCGTTTGGAGCACGATCCTCACCATTATCCTCTTCCAATTCCTAATCCAGTGATGTCTTCATCCACTAAAAAGCTTTTCCAACCTAACACCAATTTCTGCAAGGTATCCCCCCATTGGCGACATATCTCTCCGAATCCGTCACCAGGAGTTACTCTCACTCGTAACCTTTCCAAGTGGGGCATCCACCTTTTGAGAATTTTCACAGTTGAAGCTTGGCCCAGACTAAAGTACGCATTAAACTCGAGAAGTTTACTCAGCTTAAAATCCACCCTGACCTCATCCACCATTTGTGTTGATGAGGGAAACACACTCAAATCTTTTGAGTCTCCAAATCGCGGAGAAAACTCGTAAAATGACGCTTCACAGATGGACAAATTTTCCAAGTTTGGAGTGTACTGAAGACTGTTCATGTCTTTAAGGATTGGCCCAAAAATTTCTAAATTTTTAAGCGACCTCATTTGCTCTGTGAAAGGATTGAGATAACAAGGACCCCGACTTTGATGACTTCGATCTTTATCCCCTCTCATAATTACCAAGGTTGCTAAAGTTTCACAGTAATTATTTACAAGTCGCTGGAAAATTGATTTCACGGTGTCTTTACCAACGTCGATTTTCAGGGTTTTTAGCGGAAATTTGACGTCTTCGAGAAGCCTAGGGATGGATTCTGGGATGAACTTATCTCCCCGGAAAAATCTAAAAATGTTTACATTATTAAATAAAATAAATTACTTCAACAGAGATTTAAGGGATTTTTATTGTTTACCGCGAGATGACATCTAAATGGTGAATGGGAAGATTGTCCGGATTCTGTGACTTGACTTTTTTAACAGCCTTTAAAAATTCGGTGAACGGGGTATGAAACTTTGTGTAACTGTCACTGACCTTGAAAACAATAATCTATAAATGAAAGAAAATAAAATTGTTCAAATTGTTATTAATCAGTTGTAAAATTAAAACTTGACTGATTGCATGCACGCAATATATAGCTACCTCAAGTTTTGTGAAAGTAGAAAGGAAAACTTGCCAGGTGACAGGATGGAAGTAAAACTTGCATTCCTCAAACTCTACTCTTTTGAGATTGTGTTGCTCTCTGACAGCGCAGTACTCGAGATCTGTAAAGCCTTCCCCAAAGTGGTCAACCAACTTCTTTAAATTGGGTGTCAACTCAAAGATCAATTCATTCCAGTAGTCAGTATCAATCGGGGCGTTTAAGTAAAGTTCGTGAAGATGGGGAGCCAAAAATGTGATCAAATACGTATCCTCGATTTCGCAAGAAAAAGCTCGTCCAACAATGCGAAGTCTTCGGTAGGGACGAGTTTCGAACTTCATCATGGAGGTAAATGGTTGTTCTAATCTTTTATGAGGATTTCCAAACACTTGGTGGTACTGGAGGGGTATTTTTTCATCTACACATCCGAGTCTGAGAATAGCTCG
>JAHZNA010000462.1:0-41483 GCA_027743935.1 Sinodicranocentrus sp. ZH6 | reverse complement strand
ATGCAAATTTTACAAAACTTGACTTACAGCTGTAAACCAAGATGCTTGCTCGTTTTGCGAAATACAATTTCATTATTATTTTTCTCTTCTCTATCTTTTCAACCTGACAACTCAAATTTCATACTGCTCACGAAGGCTGTTTATCTTCCCTCCATTTTTACTTCTGTAGACACATTTTTTTTAGATGGGAATGGTATGAATATTTTGAAAAATTGAAAAAATCTTTTTAAATATTTCTATCAATAGCTCCACAAACCCAGCTGGATTAAACCTTTGGATTCCGAACTTTGTGACTTCCACTTGGCCAAGTAGATAATTCAATATGGGTAAGGGCAACAGCAAGTTGAAGCCAGAGGACCTCAGGGACCTTAGGGAAAGTACTGAATTTACAGGTAAAAATCAACATATATTTGTATTCATATTTTTGGATTTACAATACTTCACCATTAAGTTATCTGCCAAATTTGGCTAGCGTGGAGGGTTTTGCAGCGCTTATTTTTATTTGAACAGCGTTAAATCATACAATCTTTCTATATCCCATGTTCCTTGTCAATTTAAGTATAAAGCGGAGTAATCTGTCGTACACGTAACGTCCAAACTAATTAATCCCACTGAATCATCAATCTTGTTGTTAGTGCTTCACCTGAAATCCACTACATTTTGTTCATTTCCTTTTATTCCCTCCATATCTCCATCCACTCCACTCCATCTTCTCCACTGGTTATCCACCTCCACAAAAAGAACTTTTCCTTGCAAGTGACAATCAAAATGTCACATCTCATTTCCTTTCACCCACCAAAGCTAGCCCCTTTTTGTCGCACGAGAGAATCTCACTAATTGATTTTTTTTCTACTCTTTTCCTCTCATCCCATTTGAAATATTCAAAAGGGAAAATCCTCTTTTGTCTTGAAGCTCTTCTCATTATTATTTTTTCCTTTTATTTCCAGAACAAGAAATCCAAGAATGGTACAAAGGCTTCTTAAAAGATTGTCCAACGGGTCATCTCTCAGTAGACGAGTTTAAGAAAATCTACGGAAATTTCTTTCCTTACGGGGATGCCTCAAAAGTAAGCTTATATAAATTTCCTCTTTTTGATAAAATGTGTGTTTTTTACCCCGCTTTTACCTTCAAGCAGAGGATTTTTTGTCCCAACATTATGAAAACTCATATAAGGTAGAAAGATGAGAAGAGCACTCATTCCTCCCAATCTCGAACCTTCTTAATAGCTAAGACGGGCTCTTTTCCAGAATTTTTTTCTCCTCCCTCTTGATATTCAAAGGAGAATTGAAATTGTTATGAGAAAAACCTTTTAAAGGATTTGCTATTCAAAGAGCATTTACGTTTTGGATATATAGCCTCATCAAAATGTATTGCTGTTTCACTTGAAGCCCTTCACCGGCCAAATCCCTTTCTCCTAAAGTTACTCATATGACACACGTGGAGAGAAAGTATAAAAAAATGTAAAGAGGAAATTCTAAAGATGTACTTGGGTTTTTGGATATTACATTTTTGACTCGACGTGTGTGTGTGTGTGTGGCTCTTTCTATCTCTTTTTCTCACATTTTTTCATTTCTTGTGAGGTGAGGAGATCGCAAGGATATATCATAGAGGATGGGTAGAATGACAAGATAAATTTCTCTACCTGGTTGTGTCACGCGTGAAGGGAGAACACGATGAGGATGAATTTCCACAAGGGATAATATAAAATGCTTGCTTAACATCCTTAAACTCGATTAGGTGATGACACGAATATTTTTTCCCTAAATTGATTTTTCTCTCTCACCCTTTAGTTTGCAGAGCACGTCTTCCGAACGTTTGATGCAAATGGAGATGGGACAATTGATTTCCGAGAATTTCTCTGCGCCCTCTCTGTCACGTCGCGGGGGAAGTTGGAGCAAAAGCTCAAGTGGGCATTTAGCATGTACGACTTGGATGGAAATGGCTACATTTCACGGCAGGAGATGCTGGAAATCGTTACTGTATGGGAAAAAAGAAGATTAAAATAGAGATAAAATAATGCGGTTTTTTGTGGTGAAGGATTTTTCCCTGAAAATAAGATGATATCCCTTATTATTAACAAAATTATATCTATAATTCTGCATCCATATAATTACTAGATCTATACAACATATATATATATATTGAGCGTTTTTATCATGAGCCATTATCCATAAAAAATACATTTTTTAGAGATAAGCTTCTCTAGACTAGATCTTGTTAATAATAAGGATTCTAATGGGTATCGTAAAACCATATTACGCAATACACACACCGAAATAACTCTAATAATCCTCGTAATAATCAGAAAAATAAAGGTTTCAAGACATGAATATTATTATTCTATATTTCGCTGGAGAAATAAAGAAGAGGAAGAAAATACTGACTTGACTATTATACTATATATATATCACGTGAATATTTACTGAAAAAAGGAGAAAAAAATTCTTTTACCGATAATAATCCTTTAAAAAAGTAATAAACTATAAAGTAGTACCTTACCACTAGTGAATTGATTTTTAAAACTTTATCAAAGTGTTGAGTACCTTGTACAACTCTGTAAAAAAGTAGAGCAGAGACTTTGACTATAAATAAGTTGTGTTTGGGGGATGTGGTGACCACTTGAAAAAAGTAATAATGTATTTACGATACACATCTTATAAGGTTGATGACCTCT
This sequence comes from Sinodicranocentrus sp. ZH6, assembly GCA_027743935.1. Taxonomy (NCBI): domain Eukaryota; kingdom Metazoa; phylum Arthropoda; class Collembola; order Entomobryomorpha; family Entomobryidae; genus Sinodicranocentrus; species Sinodicranocentrus sp. ZH6. Next base: position 38,809 of record JAHZNA010000462.1, on the reverse strand, counting down.
CTTGGGAAATCCTTTTTTTCTTTCTTGTTTGAACCAAGTTGAGTGGTGCGAGTACGGGATAAGCGTTTTAATTTATATCTTTAGGTTTACTGATAACTACTACTACTACCATCATGCTAACCCCAATTCCCAAGAGTACAGTTTGGAATGCCAAGTCTTTAATGATACTAGTGAAGGGAACAACGGGAAGCGGAGTTTGTTTGGATCTAGCTACCAGAAATTGGATGAGGGCAGTAGTTTTGGAATTTTTGATGCATTAAATCCCGAAAGTGATTAGCTGATTAATCTTGTGGAGTCATCATTGCCAAAGGAGAACCGTATATCAGGAAGAGAGTATAGTAGTATCCATTTTAAAGTGGGTAGGGGGTTTGGGTAGAAATTTTTAACTTCTTTTTTCACTTTTTAACCATCCATGACCAGTATTTTTTATTTTAGGAAGGGGAAAAGCTAAAAAAAAAAGTAAAAGTCTTTTCATTTTATTCTAAGGAACTTATTGAGCTTGAGAAAGTTTTGTAGGGAAGTTGTAATACAGAGTTTAAAATAGATTTTCAGGAGCCAGACATTTCCTTCCAAAAAATCCAGTTATGCTTGTGTTTTCTCACTGTGGTACTTACAATGATAAAGTCACCTCGTGCAATTTATTTATAAAAAAAGTAGAAAATCCCAGTAGGAGGAAATAGCCAGAATTTTAGAATGGTTCAAATTGATGGTAGCATTTTTGCACAAAAACATCTCTCTAGATAGATTAAAAGTTGTGAAGACAAAAACTATCTTTTTTTTTTGCCACCCAAGAAGGATTTTTCTCTGTATGGTGAAAATAACTTGAAGCTGTTTTAAAGACCAAGAAATCTCTACAATGTAACAAGAAAACTAAGTTTAAAAAATTGATTCGAGTCTGTGTGACATGTCGAAAAAAAGTCAAAACTTCTTTACAGTAAGTTGTCGGAGAAATGTATGTGTCGAGCTGGATTTTAGAGGAAAAAATATAATTAATCTTCACATCCACACTTGTACAATATTTTATTGTGTCTTTAAATGTCTAAAATTGTGTAGAATTGTGAAAGAAGGGATTTAGCCAAAAATTTAATTTTAACCCTTTAATTCTTATCCATAATGCCATAATGTCATATTTTCACAGGGAATAATTATCTATGAAATAAATTATACCGAGGATTCTCATTTGTCAGTCATTAGCAAATAATCTCTCACGAAATAGTTATGCTGTATCTTAAAAAATGTACGAGATACAAATTTAGATAAACAGTCTTCGTCCATACAAATGCATTTGTAATGTCGAATCGTACGCAAAACTAACTTTTAACTTGTCATATATTTAGCTAGAGTTGACACGTGAAAAAAAACTAGTTAGTTAAATTATTTTCCATACGACTTCATTGCCATATCTAAATTCACTTAGGAGCAGTTAGCAAATGACAATTTATAATAATGATTCCACACAATATCCTAAACAAATATTTTATCATTAAGGAATACAAAATCAAAAATGGACTTTACATTTTAAGACATTTTATCCTTCACGCAACAAATTGTTGTTGAAAAAAACGTTATGCATGAATTCTAAACTCATTGGCCTTTTCGAAATCTTGTAATCAAAATACAAGTTAAATTTTTCACTAACAAATTAGATCTATTAGACGGTAGACTAGATAACTTTGAAAAAGTCAATCTTTTTCTTATGTCCAAATCGACCAGTTTATCTTTTCGAGTATGACTGTCTGAATTTTATAAGTTAGGTCAAGTAGCACGTGGGTGGTTATCAGGGAGGAAATGCAGTTTAGTCTAATAGCCATTGATGAGGAGATTATTTTTGCGTGTGACGAGGAGATTATTTCTGCGTGAGAATAAGGTATTATAATTAAAAACCCAGTGTGTTTTGGGGAGTGGAGTATTTTTTAGGTTATGTAAATATTATTTCCGTTTTTATCTATAAGGGATTCACTGGATACATACACTAATTTAATATTAATAAAATGTTCCATATACTATACATAATATATATACCAGAACCATATTACATGAATCTTCCAATTTTAACCAACTTTACTGTAAAATAGGTATTCAATTTTCACATTCTCCATAGCTAATACTGGTGTGTGATTTTTCCTTAATTCGTGGTATCTAAAAAGGGATCATACAACTATTTACTCTGACAATTTAAAACAAAATAGCCTATCCAAAATTAGCTCCTGTTGTATGTGCTCTTGTATCGTAGAAAACGTGGGTTGTGCCTATTTGAACTATGATATCACCTTGGGTGGTCCAATTTTAAAGGATCTTTCGCTCCTATAAAAGTTTATTCATTGTCAGTATCTTATTATTTAAAGTCGTTCTCTTGCAAGGGGTATGTGTTGTGTTGAACCACTGTAAATCTTGAGTGCTGCACATGTTACTGTTGAAAAAAGTGTCTATCTTTACTCATCTTGTTATACACACAAAAAATATTGTATAAATAATGTTGTCTTTTCCACAGAAAGCTTTACTGCTGATGTCCTCTCTTCAATTCTTAAGTTTATAGATGTACAAGTGCGGATGTCTGTAATATATATTGAGCAGAGTAATGACATTTATGAAAGGAATAATTGTGAAGTCATTGCTGTGTGATGAACTCAGTAAAGTTGTGAATAATAAATGGTCTTTATAATGAAATTGATTTGTTCATACTTTCCCACATCTATTTGATTTGTATTTTATGTTTTAACCATGACCAAATGTCCATCTGATATTTAATGGAGTCCTGCTGTGATTATTATTTTGCAATAACGGCATCAAACTATGCAAAATTCAACAAATGCATATGCCCCCACGATTTAAAAAATTCCCGATTTCCCAAGTATATATATTATTCACGGTTTTATTTTACGCACAATTGGTAGCTTTCTTTCATTTCATGCGCTCACCAAACCAAAGTATCAAGTAAACAGACAAAAAATTCATTTTCTCCCCTTTCACATTTTTTTCCTCATCTCTGACAGCAGCTAAAAAGTTACGTACATCACAGCAATAACAAAAATCTTGACTACAGACATGAATATTGATATTATACCCTTAAACTACACAAAGCATACAACTAATTATAATTAAAGTAGCTGCATTTTTAGTTTTTTTTGGAAAGCTTGAATTACAGATTTTAAAAAAAATCCATACATATATTTTTTGAACAAGGGAAACAAGCAGTTTTTTTTCTTGTGTATAAATAAAAATAACAATTTTAAGGGTTTCACATCAAATGAGAGTATAGCCACTTGTAACTAGCTAACTTGATTATTTCTAAAGACATATATAGAAATCCTTATTAGTCCTTTTCCGAATGGAAACTTGTACAAATGTCGTTATCCATTTTTCCTTTCTTTTCCTCCTCTTTTACAGGTAAACTCATAATTTAATCTACACTTTTTTTGTTTTTACTCGTATATATTACTCAACCCTTACAAAACCTTTTTATACACAGCTACTCTCTGAATATTTTTTTTGTAGTATACAGTGATATTCGAAACATATTGCTAGAAAAACCAATTAAACTCGGTAGTACTTAGAATAATAGTAAAAAGTGGATTTTCCAGAATTCCAGTTGGTAACCAATTTGTAAATACTGTACAACCACACACATTATATCCATTAGCTACTTTCATCGTACAAATTTGTTAGTAAAGACAAATTCCTTTACTTTACCCATAACATTGCTACATGTACACTTTTCAATTTTTTTGGTTGTTTAGCTTCCATCATTTTCCAGGAATAAACATCTGGAAGATTTTTCTCTCAGTAAATCCTACAAATATAATCCTTTACTTGTAAATAACTTGTATTGTAAGCTGTACAAATCTCGTTACACTGGAAAAAACTCATCCTTCACTAGTTAATATTATCATAGTACAAATTTGATGTCAAACCCGTGACCCAAAAAAGACCTCATGTATTTAACGTATATAATTTATACTACCAAATATAACATGTTACAATTCACTGTATACACAAACAATCTTATCCTTTATATAATATCAGTTATTCCTCCATCTGGAAATTTTATTTTTCTCCTTTTTGTAGTCGTAGACTAATAATTATGAGTTAACCTTTTTAAATATCCATTTTTTATTACTTCATATTACATTCCCATTCCTTCTTTTTCTCAGTAAAAAACAGCACCGTTCTCGGAAAAGGGTTTTCTCGGATTTTTAAATATTATTCTTCTCTATGTTTTATACACACAAAAAGGGAACAAAAAAGGGTCATTCATAAACCACACTTGAGGAGAGAAATTCCTTCCCAGATATTTTTAAAGCAAAAAAGACTTTCAGTCTCTTGTTTACAAACTATAAAGCGAGGATTTACATTTCAATGTAATTTTATTTTCCAAGCTTGTCAATCAATCTATCATCAAGAAAGAAAAACTTGAAGATTTTCTTTTTTCTCTCGAAGAAGAAATTGCCTTTCTACAAAAAACCGACCCAATAGGATATATAGAGAAAAAGGAAAGCAGCTAAAGTTTTTAAACACATGCATTGTAAATGACTATACCTAAATTTAAATATGATGAAATTGACTAAATGTATATATTCATATTTTTAATAATCTCTGGAGTCAAGAATTAGCTAAGGTTTTTTGATACTTAAATGCCATTCAGTTCGAAAAATGCTAAAAGTATTGTATTTTTTAAGGTAATGTTTTTTTAGATGATAAGGTTAAACAGCAATTTACATAAGTATACATAACACGTTTAGCACTTATCATGTACATTCATTTTGTCTAAAAAGCGACAATTAAACGGAATCCGACAAATTTCTTTTTTCTTCACTCCATGCAAAAGAAAGTGGATCTGACGATTAATTAATTATTAATTATAATATACCATATTGACATATAATATATATATGTAATTATGTGTATGTTCTTATATATCTTTAAGAAAGCTGCCTGACAGGGCCCTTGTTTTTATCTGAAAGATGATTCATTTGTCTCATCTAACGCCTCTTTCGAGGTTTAAAATAACCTACATGGATAATGAATCTATTGTTGGTATCCTAGATTTTCATAATTATTGATCGTAGGAAACTAAATATCCGTTTGAAAGCTATGAACCTTTCATCCTTTCTAAATTTTATTTTTTCTCGTAATTGCGTTTCTCTATTTAAATTAATCTTTTGAAATCCTTTCACTGCTTAACAATCATGGCGCATCAAGTAGTCTAACCGAACCGACTTTCTAACCGAAAGAACTAGCTCTCTCAACACATATATATATAATGATAATTATTTAGGTAAAATTAATTAAACCTTCAACAGTTTTTTTAATATGACTTAGGCAAAAAATGATGAATCAGTCAAAATATCTAAAAAATAAGATAAAAATTCTCCAAGCTGTTCTCCACACGCTAAACCTTTAAAGCCGTCGCTCGCTCATCTCGGGAAAAATATATAGAGAATGCTTTTTTTATATAATGGAAACAAGGAAGTTAGTGAAGTACCAGAGGTTCTTTCAGTTTTCATTCAAATTTTATCAGTGCAAATTGAGATTAGTGTTTTGAAAAAGAAAAAATAATAATTGCCTACTTTCATTCATGTCATCATGTATCCGCGTTCAAATAGAATTATCTTTAGCTACACAGTACACACATTTTTTTTAAATGTATATTTTTATGTGTATAATTCCTCCTCTCTTGACATAAAATCCTAATATGCGCTTACATCAAGAGTTTTTTATACCTAAAATCTACGACAATTAAAGTGTAACTGTTTACACATAAAACATGCATTACATATATATGTAATATATTCCTTGCCTCAAAGGCTTTCTTAAAATTAGCCATTTTCTGGGATAATATCGAGTCTAGTAGTTTGACAGTTTGAGTCGAATTTTTTTTCCATACATTTCCACAGATTTTTTTTACATGGCCTTTCCTTTCAGTATGCGCATTTAAAAGGAGGTCAAAGAATAATCAAAAGGAATTTTATCTTGGGTGCGCAAGTCAAACTTTTTTATCCAAACATTCTGATTTTGTTATTTTGTTCGTGGTGTCGTTGGTGTTTTCGAGAATTTTACGAAAATGCTTCGAGGAAGGTTGATTAGGTCAAGGTCAACAAAAAATGAATATGTTCTACATACAATTACACATATATATTTAATTTATACACGTCTATTAGAGTTTCGCGTAGTTTCAAAAAAAAGTCTTAAAATCTATTTAGTCTACAAAGTAATAATATATATATATATATATTATATGTATATTATCGTTTTACATATTTTGAATAGAAGATATTATATATATATATATATATAATTAGTTATATAACGGTAAGAGATAAACTATTGGATAACACAGCAGCCTTTCTTTTTCTTCAGGACGACATGTTCAACTTGTCCAGCCTGTGCGGCTGGAACGACGACAGTATGCTGAATATCCACTGGTCCGCTGGTGCCATTCGTGGCTGATCCATTTACCTCTTTTCCTTTAGGGGAAGCCTAAACATAGTCGGGTTTGGAGAAGAAAAAAATCAAAGTCTATTAATTATAGATATGTCGTTGGTTGCTGTTGAGTAAAACAATATCACAGAAAAGAAAAACGATATGAAAAATCTTAAATTTGCCTAGCGGAAAAAGAGAAATAAGTAAAATGGGAGACGAGACACGAAGCATGCTTTTTGATTGTGAGAAGTGTTTTTTTTAATATTTTTTCGGAAGCACCAAATCCGGGATTGTCTCCTGGAAATTGAGTCGCTTCCCTATTTTAGATTGGTTACGTACGTTTAACTGATTTTGGGTGGGGACTGAGGTCGACATGTTCATCGGCTCATTTACACTCGGACTTTTACTCCGAAGCGTGTCGTCGTTTATGGGCTTTCCTTCCTTGATCAACTCGACGATCTGGTCTGCCTCCTTGCTCAGGTCCCCATCTGGTCGAAATGGATTATCCCATCCTTCCACACTAAACGAGAAAGAAAAAAATATGGACAAATTAGGCAACTAAATATGAATCCAACTAATTACCATTCTGAACTCGTACGAAACATGTGCATAAGGATTAACATAAGCCATACAAGTCACTTTGAACGTTCCGCTTTGGAATATCTTTGGAAACAAGTGTACCAAATGTCCAGTCACTCTGTGAGCTCCCATGTTTCCGGAGAAAAGACCAAGACTTATAGTATTGCATGTTGCGTAATTAGGAAGAAGAAAAGAGTATGCGAAAACTCTTTTCCAATCTTAAAAGCTAAATTCTATCCCGTCCACTTGTCTACAAAAGAAGCCCATTTGCTTTTCAGCTTTATTCAAAGAATTTTTAATGAAAAGGAGGTCTTCTTGGAAAAGCAACAGTAGGCGAGAGATACATTAATATTTGATATTCTCCGTACACGAATAATTTTTTTCTCAAAACTAATATCCCTATCTTGCCAGCAAGGACATTCTCATTCTTTTTGCAACTCTAACAATTTGGCTCACATTTATGCCCGTTTCCCTCTCCCTAAAATCTGTGAGCATCAACGGCATCAAGGCCACTGTGGATATTAGTCTTGGATATGTATCCACACATATATATATATATCCACAATTTAGTTGAATAACATATTAAACACACACACGAGACATACACGCCGTGGTGGAATGGTGACTGGTTTTGTTGGAACCGTATCAGACAGTAAAAAAGCGGTTCCACGTTTCATGTCCTCCGTCCAAAAACTTGAACATGGTTACATCCGACACACAGAGAGCGAACGCATACATATAATTATGCATTTTGAAAAGAGCAGAGAGCTAGCTTGGGATGCAAATATGTGGAAAAAAACCAGAGATTTATGATGACAACCGGGATATATTTATTAAAGGATATTTTTTTTCAGCTTGATTCCATTCTTTGTATACAACCATAACCTCTTTTTCCTCTGAGCACTTTATTATTACATGGGGACATGAAGAAAAGGATATTATGGAAAGTATTTCCAATTCTGTTAGCATTTCATCATGAGACCAAGATAAACTACATCTCATCTAGTCTCCCCATCCGTCTTCGTCTTTCCAATGGAAAGAGAGAGAGAGATCGGGTGAAAGATGATGCACTCTCATTATCATCACGCACCAACTGTTCAGATTGGCAGAAGACGGGATGGGTATTTATCATTGGATAAAATTAGGGAAATTGGATGGCACACAGAGGAAATAAAAAGATGGAGACTTTTGCTTCAAAATATTTTACAAACTCATCTCATCCCAATCCCCAAATCTCATTTATTTTAGAGTTGATAAATAAAATGTGTGTACAAGGGTGCTACATCTTGTCATCCTTTTTATTCAACTACTGACACACTTTTTGGAGAACTCTAGAGAGAGAAATGGATTTTCCATTTGTACAGAAAAAAATTGCTTTTAGGAAGAGGGGAGGGTAAGATAGAAAATGTGTTAGGTACACATCCCCTCACACATTTGTAAGCTGTAGATAAATAATTCTGCAAGAGACCGCAACGCAGTTGATCTTTCAGCTCCAGGTGGATTTTACGTCGACACACGTGTTCCACCTTAGCTTCCAGAGAAATCATTCATTTCCGTCAAAATGGAAGTAATCTAGAAGACCGGAAAGCGTCATTAAGCTGGTGAGCTTGAGTTACCCTTTTTCCTAATGACTCTTACAACTAATATGACGATGACAAAGTTGTCTAATGATCCATTCCTGGAGTAGAATTTCTCATTGCATTTACTTTCTCATTTATTTTCCTCAATAAAAAAATCCATCCATATTGCGAGATTCTTGTAGTGGTAAGCAAGAGTGCTATGACCTTGGACAAAAAGGGGCTTTTCTCCAAGCTCAACTTTCCCATTAGGCTTGTGTATGAAAATCTGTTTCAATTAAAGGAAAACTCTGTGGGATTTTATTGGCTGTAATGAAATCGCACAAAAGTCTCTCCTCTCCTCCGTCTTCAAATGTTAGACATATTGTGCAACAACACAAGGTTGCATTTCTCTAGTAAATGTTAATGGAGCAGAGAAAAGTGCGAAAGGGGATATTTCACAGAAACAAGCTGTAAGAGTTTGTGCAAAGAGGATTACAAGGAAAGGGTTGTAAAATGTAATGAAATTTCATGGGAAACTTGGCGGGGAAGCTTTTGCCAGGAAATTCTTCAATGTCTGCTTCTCTTTACCGTTTTAAATTAGCATTCTCGACGTTTTTACCAAGTCTCCTTGAGAGATGAGGAGAGAACAACAAGGATTTGATTACTTTAAAATTCCTTTCCATCTCCATATTTTTTCTACTAAATCATGTTTAGAGAGGACTGAGAAAAGAGGATTACCAGAGATGGGTAAACATACGTTGTCAGGATTAGATCATATATTTTTTTTCGCGAGAACATGTTTGAATGGATGCTCTGTTCTGAGGGAAATGGTATTACTAATATTTTTTATTGTATAGTTTAGCAATTCAGTACACTGTTTTTGTACCTATAACATATCTATAGGATGTTCTGATTGCTACTATTAACTATGTTTTATTTGGTAGAGCCAAACTTGCTCAATAAAGTCTTTTTCGAGTTGACTGTTGAGATTTTTGCTGACACTTGTAAAAGAAGTAAATCAAGCTTTCTTCCAGTAGAATTGACTCTTATAATAATAAAAATGACTTGTTTCTCCCCTTGTCTCTATCTTTTTGACACATAAAGTGTGCCACCTGCCAGACATATCTTTTCTGGAAAAATGACAAGCTTTGTTATTTCTGCGTGAGAAAAGTAATACCCCTTTTATTTCGACTTGTACAACCAGAAACTTGCAAGATGATGAGAGAGTAGAATGCAAGCAAATCGGAAAAGTTTTCCTCTGAAAAGGAAAACTTTTTTAGTATCGCTGAGCATACTAGAAGATTTAATAAGAAAATTCCATTAATTTCCAATATCTTCATAGGAGCACTGAAAGTGTTGGGAATGTATATCAAGAGAAATAACATATTGGTGAAAATGTTTAGGAAAAAATATACACCACCCACCTTTTGCCCGTCCCTTCAGTGGGCGTGTTTAGCTCGCTTCTAGGGACCCTGACCACATAGTAAAGATGACCACCGTGGGAAACAGGCATACTCGGCATATTTATTGTACACTTGGAAAACAGTGAAAGCACCACATACAAAATACCACACGCGAAGAAAAACTTCCTCTATCACTGTTTTTCTCTCTCAGAGAGAAAATAAATAAATCTTATATACAAAGTAATCCAATCCAATTTCTATCCTTGTCAGATGTTCACTTTAAGTTTTTTCTCTTGTTCTTCTATCTATCTTTATCTTCTTCCCAGCGAGAACTTCAATCATTCAATATAAACGTAACAAACTAGATAGACAGATTTTGATTTATTGTTTGAAGAGTCTTATGAGAGCATCCTCATTTCCATCAAATTCACATCCATTCCTTCCCAAAGATCTAAAAAATATTTTCCTTTCACTTTCTAGATTTTACTTCTTTTTATTATCCTCTTTACGACCACCCACGCTCTATCCCTCAGCCAATCCGAAGATGACAAAGTTATCAAAAATATACACCATTTTCCCCAATTTTATCCTCCTCTCCAATCACAATACAACTCATTAGTACAACAGCCCTAGAATATGTTGTCTCCAATAAAAAAAACTTCTAGTTTCCTAGTTGGCAATCTCCAAAATGAAATCGCCCACACCAAAAAATATACATAAAAGTTTGTCGTAAACAACACTCTCCACCAACACGCAAGAATAAAGTCAATGCTAAACCCTTGCTTGAGTATTCCAAGTGAAAAACTAAGTCAACTTGCCAAATCGAGGATTGGATCCAAACTGAGTTGGAAATCATAACATCACCGTCCTATTAACCTTAGTCAACTCCGCTACATTTTCTCTAGATGATGATCATGTCTAAAAGATATAGATGCACACGAACGTGAAAAGATTATATATATTTTGTTCCCTCTTTCCCTCAACTTCAAACTTTACTCAATTTCCTTCCATTAACTTGGAGCGGGAGGCTATAAAACTGAGAAATGAATGTTGAAAATATATGGACACATATGTATATCCTTTCTAAATGTTTTTCTTTCTATATAGTAGCGTAATTTTAGATTTTCCTTGAGTTGACTTTCTCCTCTAGGTTTGCACTGTGTATCTCCCTGTTATTATGTTTGTGTACGTGCAGGAACCCTATCGTGGTCGCTTTTATCATAATAATGAGCATCTTTCTATCTCCTATTTCCAAACACGTAGCTCCTCTCCATTTTACAAGCCGCTATTAGCTATATAACTTGATATTAGTAGAGAAAAAACCCGGAGAAATTGATGATTTCCCGGTGAAAAGCTCTTTTCATTTTGGGCTCAACACTGGAAGAAATTTTATTAGCGTAATAATGCCAAAGTATTGTTCATGCTCATCAGTGTGTACGATATTGAAATCCTTCTCGTCAAACAAGCGACACACTAAGGGAAATAAGGTCATCCCAAGGAATAATGATCTTGTAGACCGTGACAAATAGTCAGTGAAGAGTTTCAAAGTCACAAAGACTATATTTTATTATCTTGTTCTATAGCATACAATAAAAAATAGGAGGTTGTGTATACACTCGGAAATTATGATGATGACCGTGGACCCTCCATTGAGACAAAAGGAGATTTCAATTTATCAAGATAATGTGAACCATTCCCTTTCTCTGCTCACTTTGGATGGAGGATGCAATCCATTTATAAAGTCAAGTTCGAGCCAACCTCCCACGATGAAAAAAATGTATAAGGGAGCTTAATAATAATAAAAAATGTAGGATCCTTTATACACTCTTTTTTTTACTAGTATATTTGGCTCATAATCTGATGAGAGAATGGGCCATGAAAATTTTCTCTATAGTCATGTAAAATTACGATGACATAATAGCCACTGTTTGTGGAGAGGAAAGAGAATGAGATAGGAAATAGCCCTTGGCCTTGCACTTTGCCAGCTTTTACTTTGCTTTTTATCACTTACTTCTTCTCACTCTCCTCTTCATTATCACCGTGTGTGCATGTCTATAACCGTCAGGGTTAGTGAGCAAACACCAGAGGGTTTTATGGAGGAAGGATATAGACAACTAATAAACTTTATGGGATGATGATAGAGTCAAAGAGAGAGAGAGAAAAAAAGGCATTAGCATTACAGCTTCACTTTGTCATTACTGCTTTGACGGTAGAAGCTTGCAAGAAAAGATCAACAAAAGGAGACTCAAAAAGGTTACACTGTGCACAAGGGAAAGAAGACACAAATAGGATCCTGACGACAGCTGGAAAAACACTGAAAAGGTGTATATTTTTCTCTGGAGAAAAATGTCAGGGACGAAATTAATCATGGATGGAAAAATGTTGGAAAGTGTGGTATGACATGAGACAAGGCTCTGAAACATGGGTATAGTGTAAAGGACCGTGTTTTTTTGCGTAGATGTCAATTAAAAATGAGAGAGTGAGAGAGAAAGCTGAACACAAGGTTGAAAATGAGAAGAGGCTCTAATGTTGATTTGAACAGACATGACTAGACTGTTTGTAAGTTCTTAGAATGAATTTAATGAGAAAGGGTATTACATTTTAGGGATATGATTTGTATCGATATTTTAGTATACATTCGTGAGGAGTGATGGCATCTACGAAAACATTAGGAAAATAATGTGCACCATCATTCTAGTCGTGGTGATTAGTATGCACATTCATGAACGGCTAGGGAACAAAACTAGGTTGAAATGAGGATAACTAATTTCCCTTGAAAATGTCCTGCTCCACATTTTATCTATACACAAGTAGGTATATATTAGTTTGTATTGAGAAAAATAAATACAAGGTGAGTTTTGTTTATTTCCAATTTCCACTCATCACCGCACGTCACTCACTCTTGCAAGAGGGGTTGTCAGGTAGGAAAATTGGTAAAGTTTCGCTTTCCCTTTTTATAAGACAAATTTATTCACGGATTATACAGGTCTTTTTTTAACAACGAGCAAATCAATATTTCGTGGGGGTAATGGCGAAAATCATTTTAAATTGTTAGCAACCTTCCCACGCTAATTGGGAGGTCCATCCTGTAATGATATTTATTACCATTTTCAGTGAAACATATGCTGAGGGAGACCAAGATAATTTTAATTTTAATATCCTTCCCTAGTTTTATGCACATGAGTAAAATTGCAGTTTATCTTTACCTTTACAAAATCCCTATTAGCAATAATACTCTCCCAGTTTTTCGTCATTTTCTCTCTCCGTCTCTCCCTCACTCACCCACGAGCAGTTTTCATTTTGGACAAGGACCAAAAACTCTTTCCATCACAGATGCATTTTACTTCACCATTGAACTTGCGAATGTCAGTATGATGTTGGTAATAAGGACGACATTGTACAAAGTGCGTCACATTTTACCAAATCTCCTCCATACATTATGCATAAGGTATGTATGCCTATTTGTAAAAATGAGTTAGTGTATACATCCAGAATGATCTTGGTTGCAAGTATACATTTTTAGAATGAGAGCATATCTAAATTTAACCTTACTTGATTGGCTCCTTTTCCCCTTCTTATATTGTGAATATATTTATATGTAATCCTTTTTGAATAAAACATTGCACAGATTACCAAACCAACATGGCTCGCCGGAAGTGACAATTAACATTTAACCTTCTAACATAGGGACAGCTAAGTTTCTACACTTTTGCTCCCTACTTCAGCTCAACGTAAAATATGCCCACACGTGCAAAAAGAAACTGCGCAGAAGGCCTAAGGCATAAAACTTTTGGAGTTTATCCCCACCACTTCCAAAATACATTTTGAGCTTTAACATGCCCGTCAAACTTTCTCTACCATGGGGAGAAATTGACTGAGATAAGTTGTTCTCTGGTTGGTTATTATTACACTACATATTTCATACTCCACCTTTAACTTTCAACATGCCAACTTTTCTCTTCCAGCTCACCTTGGAAAGTAGAAAAAGAGAGCGAGAGAGAAAATAAATATACTTCAACTTTCAAGATTTGAGTCATGCTAGAAGAGTAAACCAAAAATGGAGAAATCCCTATCTTCCTTTTTCCTAAAATGTGGTAATGTTACATATAACGATAAAAACGTTCCACCCGCTTATCCTAATCCTTCTTTCCCCCCGATGAGTCATACACAATTCATGAAAGTGTCTGGAGATGGGAGGAAGTGGCGAAAGAGGAACATGACAAGTTAACAACTCTGTACCTCGACTTGGCAATTTTTTTCTTGGAGTATGTTTTTTACACTTTTTCAGAGAAAAATGCCCTCCATACAGATTAAAGGGGATTAAATCAATCAACTGTGGAAACTAGGCTGACTCAACTCCTGGAACGGTTTGGAACGGAAACAGAAAAAAACCCAAGAAAGTGACTTTTTTCTTCAAGAAAAAAATGCACTTTTCCCCCTTGTATCGATTTCAAATCAACGAAAAACGGATCGATCTTTTGGATAGAATGGATATGGAAAGCTCACACACAAAGTGTTAGATGGAAATAGGCTCTTTCTTGTTACTTATTCATCTATGACCTTCATTCTCAGTTCAATGTGTGTTTTTTCTCTGAGAAATGCTTCAACTTTAGTTAAACCGTGAGTGATCAAAGAATGTTTTTTATTCCTCAATTCGCAACTGTTGCACAAGAACAAACAAAAGAAAACTATGAGTTTTTCTCCTCCACGCAAGAATAATCCTTTCTCTAGGGGATCACCCCAGAGTGGAGTAATATTTCAGAGGAAAAAATACAGGACACCAACAATTCGTATAAATCACATCTATAAACAAAATGTCCGTTTCGCGACAGTCTTTCGAATGAGACTAGTTTCACAATCACTTTTGGTGTTGCCTACGTTTTAGCAGGATTAAATTGGCAGTATGTTATTCTCTCTGGGAAAAATTCCAATTTACAGTTGGACTCTTCTGGAGATTTCTCCAGCCAATTTCCCATGCAAAATTGAAAGTGTTTGAGAAAATCCTGGGTAGCCCAGAGCAATCGAAAAATGTCTTCTCACAACACGTCCCTTCTCCACCATCCACTTTGTCTACTGAAGCCTCCCAACAGGATAACCCTTTTCCAACCTTTTTCCTCGAGGAAAGTCACGGTGAGAGAGAAAGGAATGAAGGAGACATCTGCTTGAAATTCCAACTTGGCTTTATTGTTCTCTCCGTAAAATACCTATAAAACTTAAAGAGCTCTCTGGTATCCCTTCCTGAGCAAAAAGAGTTTTTATTTTTGCGAAATAACACTATTTCCTAACAGTTCCCTCCAGCACAAAGAAAAATATTAAGGAAACAAGAAGGAATATCCATTGTCATCACAAGTCGAGAAAAAATGTCACTTTATCCCAATCTCTCGCAACTGCTTGCCAATTACAGGAGGATATCTCACGAAACTGCTTCCTATTTCTTTCACAGCGAGCTTCTCCGAAAGGACGGAAAATACAGTTTATTTTCTTCAAATCCATCCCCTCCAGCGATTTAATTCCAGAGGAAAATTTCTTTTAAATATAGAAAGTCACTCAAGCACATGCAAAACTCTGAAAATTCTCCAGCTCCACCACCTGCCTGTGCTCCTTCAACCTAGAAAATATATAAGCGGCGGACTTTTCAAGGGAAAGAATAAAAGCGCTAAAATGAACCTCTAGTACTCCAACACTAGCTAATCCTTTTCCAGAGTTTCCAGTTGAACTTTCCTCAAGGAAATATTTCACTCTAGCATACCTACCGTGACAGCATAGCAGGAGCTTAAAACATTATTTTGTCGAGTTTCCAGAAAATCTTACAAACGCATGAACATGCTTTCTCTCTTGCTTTCCCATATCTACACGTATACATTGAAAGAGAGAAAAAAATTGCTTCCATCGGATCCCTCGTTTGTGACTCTGTGTGTGTAGTGTATGCTATGCTAGTGATTCATGCCTGGAAAGCTCAACCCATATTCCACAGCGCATGGTTGTTTCCCTGTCTAACATCAAAGATTCGGGAAAGTTCGGCGGAGGCGCTTTTTTCTTTCCTTTCTCTTCTTTACAAGTGGTATTGGTGTGTGCGGTGGAGTTTTTTGTCAGGCAAAGTGGAAAGGATACACAGTCACGTCCATAACAACAGGCCGGATCTTGCCATAACAAAACAATGGTACCTACTTCAAGCCAAAGAGAGGTGGTATGCTACATACGTATGTGCCACCTCACAGCCTAGAAACATTTTCCTTCTGTCAGAGAAATAAATATATATAAAACATTCCAAGGATTGGAAAACCCTCTGTGTGGCTAACTGCGTAGAAATATATAGATGTAATGGAAATGCCTCCATTTGGATAACAAGAACGTCACCGCTTCAACAAACTTTCCCTGAGGAATAAGTCTTCAATGTTTACACCGTTCATAAATCACGTAACCGCACTAAATGACAGTTTCAATGGGAGGAGACAATGGGAGTAGCTTATACACAAAAAATGTTAACCTTGGTGGATGAGACAAGACGAGACATATTTCATTTTTACTAAAGACTCTTCTCTCTCTCTCTCTCCCCAAATGCTTAAGCTTTTGACAAGGAGGGTATGGTATGGGACTCGTGAGTTAAAAAAAATCAGAACTGAGAAATTAATGTTTTTCAATTTCAATCTCGTCCCACAAACCTCCTTATTTTCATTTTATATTGCGTGAAGTTTGCTTACTTCATTGATTTATATTTTTATTGCAGACATTTTTAAATATATATGACTTACAAATGGCAGCTCGCATGTTTGGCTGTACAATGGGATGCATATCTTTTAAAAGTGTTTGCATGCCTGACCTGAATAATATGCATTCTTTCGGGTTTTCAGCCCCACCCACGGAACAAATATGATTATTGCAATGGATAAATCGATTGGACTGGGAGAGAGGGGGTGTATAAAAATATACACAAATATTCTATTTTCAGCACGGTATAGTTGTCAATGCGTAGTTGTTATCTATCTCTGTGTTCATTCACAGGAGGGAGTGCAGTTGGCAGATAGAATGAAAATGAATGGGATGAGTATTACGTATAATTCTCATTTACTCTTTCAAGAAAATATATAGATTATGCACTATGCACATTATATTTTTTTCGTGTGGAGAAAACAATATTTTCTCAATGACACCTTCGCCCAGCCATACAAACATATTTTTCGGATCCACCCTCCTAGATTGGAAGAAGAGTGAGAATTTTTTGGTAAAGCACGTGCACTACTGCACTGCTAGCAAGACAATTATCATTCATTAAATTACATTTCCCTTTTTCCCCTTCACTGATAATGGCCTTAGGATATGGTAATGGTAACAGCCATACCATTTCATCTTTTCCTAAGAACGATATTCCTTTTTCACATGCACACTCAAAGTTTCTCTATTTTTTCTAGGTTCTACTGCACGAGCGAGAGAGATAAGTGTATAAAAATGTACATAATGATAAGAGGGAAAATATATATATAAATATTATGGAGTCGGATAAGTTATTACGCTTAAGGTATTTTTCTTCGTGGTTAATAGCCATCTTATCCATTCCCATAAATTCTTTTGGCATTTGGGAGCTCAAAAACTTTTATTTTTTCTGCTCTTGCGTGGTAATAATTACGCAACAAAATGGGTCTTATACTTTTATATCCTTATAATATTTTTAGAGTGGAAGTGGGACTGGATTGTGGTGACTCGAGGGAAAATTGAATGTATAAAGAGAGTAAAGGGAGAGTGAGAGAACAAAGACATTTTATTTTGCTGATCTTGAACTTTTGAACATGAAAGGAATTCTATACTGTAGTGCCTACTGTGGAGAAACAATGCCTTTTGTAGTGTTCCCAGTCGCCGGTGAAGTTTTTTTCCGAAACAAGGCGCCAGCTATGTTGACAGAGAGGATGAATTGTGTTATACCGTTAGGCACTCTAGCTAACTTGCATTAGTTTCAAGTCTCTGGTGAGATGACATTTACAAACGGTGAGAGAACCTCATGAATACCAAGTGGAGTGGACTTAACCATAATGGAGGAAACTTGGAGGGAACATTCATGTTGATCTACTTTTCTCTCTTGTTGTCTCAAGTAGCTCCAGTGATGAGGACGGTTAAAAGGATTTTTTTTGTGTGAAATTTTTATCTTATGTTAATTTTTACTCCCATTTAATATCCAAGGTGGGGTAATACCTTCATCAAAAAATAAACAAATGTCGTTGATTTACAGTGATCCATGGGCACTCAACTCGTAAAAGTTTGAAACAGTTCGTGCTCCTCCACTTTGCATTAATCACCTCAGCAAAAAAAAACCAATAAATCATAAGAAAGGAATTTCATTTCTTGTAAGATACTATGCACCCTCACCATTTCCCTCCACGGTTTCCATCGTGGAGTGAAGAAAACCACACAAAAAATGCAAGTGTGCATAGATTTCTTGAGGAATTTCTC
This sequence comes from Sinodicranocentrus sp. ZH6, assembly GCA_027743935.1. NCBI lineage: Eukaryota > Metazoa > Arthropoda > Collembola > Entomobryomorpha > Entomobryidae > Sinodicranocentrus > Sinodicranocentrus sp. ZH6. Next base: position 20,406 of record JAHZNA010000462.1, on the reverse strand, counting down.
CCATCTTGAAGAAACACATTACGAAGGACATTCCAAAAGGGGATAAATTGCGTAAAGAAAAACATATTATGCGAGAGTCTTGCGCTCACTTTCAATAAACATTTCGTGACTAGCCACATCTGCACAAGGATTTATATATGCTTAGCTTTTTCCTCTTCGGTTCAGAAACTTTTAGTGAAACGGAACACACACAAATCCATTAGCAATATTAGCTGATCGTTTATGTACACTATTTTTTGTCCTTTGAGAAAGCTCCTCCGGCTGAGAGAAGTTTCGAAAGGATTTTTTTTTGTATGGGAGTTTTGACACTGGCAATGTACAAAGATTTACGGAACATGTTTAACAGCTTCCAGGAATATATTACGTCATATTCCTCGCACAAGTTATCTTAAATAAATAAACGAATCGGCGACAAGGCAGAAGCCTTGAGTCTAGTGGGTGTATAGGAATATAGGTGTATATTTTGAGGGAAAAATTATCCACATGTTTTTCACGAGATTTACGAGTTTTGACTGGTTCCAACAGCTGGAAGCGTATTGACCATTTTAGGCTTATGAAGAGAAAAATGGGAATTGTTTACGGTAGTAAAATGAGACTTACGTTATCTGCCTGTTGTAGGTGGGACTGCTATGATCAACTGCGGTGGGACTTCCGTGTATCGTCATTTTGCTCAGATCAAAGTCAATTATGTCTGACTCAGGTGAGCTGACGGCGAGCGGCTTTTCTGATTCGAAGAATGTAACTCGTACTCTGGATGGTGGTCTTGAACCTCCGGTCGAGCCTCTGTAAAAAATCAAAATAATTGAAAGTTATGCATTAGTGCATTTAGTCTGGATTTTAATAATTCAATTGCTACAAAATATATTGTTTCTTTGTATAATACCGAATATTAATACTATTATATAAACTTTAGCAGACGTCAAAATCATGCTTATTCTTATCTTATCACATTTTTATGACAAAATAAAATGTACACTTTCTCCTGAAATGGAATGCAGTAAAACCACATAATTCCCTATTATATCTCAAAATCACATAGAAAAAGACATTCACATATTTTACCTTATTCATTCCAACCTCAACTTTTTATCCGCTTTATCTCCATAAAAACTTTTCTCTTTTGGTTTTCTATTCAAATAAAATGTGAAACCTGTACGATTTTTTATTCCTTACTTCAATCCCGCCTTCAAATAGTTCAAAGATCAGCACATGCACGGATCTGCATACCCGAAAAACTTTCTTCAAAGTCTAGAACCACTTTCAAGGACAAAAAAATGCTTTCTTTTATTTCTTTGTGAACCTCAGTTCCGACGGAAATTCCGGAGATGAACCACAAAAAACTACTTTTCCACGTATCCCTCTTTATCTCGTATAAAATATGCAGAAAAAGAATTCAGCCCCAGCACAACCTTCCATTTTCTCTTGTCGGTAAAAGGATTGAGAGAAAAGTGATCATGTTTTTTAAAGAATCCTAGCCACCCCTCGTTTTCCACCATGTGTACAATTTTTCCTATCTATAATTCCCCTCAGTGACCCTGCATCTGGCCATGAAGTGACAGAAAGAGCGTGACACAGAACACCCATACACTACTAAACTACACACTAAAAATGAGAAACGGAAGTTGGAAAAAGTCATCTCCTCTCTCCAATCCTAGGGCTAATCTACTCCCACAGAAAGAGTGAAACTGAAGGATGCATACTTTTTTCTCTGGTTTATTTCTTCCTCAAGAGAAAAACACAAGATTGAGCTTTCACACAAAAGCACATTGAAGGATAGAGCTGGCTCGCATGAACGGGAAAATGTTAATATCCTACGTGTATTATATATATTCTCGTGTACAATTTTCCTCATGAAAATATGTTGCGAGTACACCGACAACAAATGAAAAACACGGCCATATGGCAATATCCTACACTGCCTACTCGTAACCTTTACCCAAATACATAAATTCCGCATATCAACAACTCGCATGGGATTGCTGCAATAAAAAACACTACGTCTCCGATAACTCTCGTCCATCACTCAGGCTATGACATATACACATATTTTTCTCCTATAGTGGAACTAAAAGTCAGAAAGCAAATGCAGCGTGTCTTATGCCCTTTATGTTGGCTCACGTTTGTCATTGAAAATTGCATGGGATAGAACACCAACTCATATTTACTATAGCTTATATACCCTGCGCAATTCACGAGGAACATAAAAACCCCACTAAAAAAAGTAAAATAGCTGGTATTATCCGGTCAAAAAGTTTCTGCAACAGAGAATCCGTCTCACTTTGTGTATTTCACCAGGTCAGTTTTTTTGACTGACAAGTGTAAACCATACCTTATGGGAAAGGATCAATATTTTGCTAACTTAATTTTCCGCAATTTTCTTACAATTTTGTTGTTTTCAAGGGCAGAGGACTAACTGCCCATGTGGAATTCCCCGAGAGGAAATGAAGTGTGTAATGAATAAAATTTGAAGTTTGCGCGTAGGCGATCTCCGTATTACATCAGAGGAAGAAGGCAATAACAGCATAATAAAATCTGTTTTTTGCACACCAAAAATCATGTTTTTTTCAATGGGAAAACTAAAATAGCTAAATGAAACGTCTCTCTGTTTTCTACTAGCACAAGAGGGAGAACGGGCCATATGGTAGTTTCTGGTTTGTTTTAACTGCCCGAAAACACGCAACCAAAAGAGAGAAAGATAACGATCAAGAATATAAATTCACATTTCATCATGCTCCACTAAAGAACATTGTGACCTTGACAAATGGACAAGTTTGAAAATTACTTTGAGCTGAAAGGAAGGATACTGAATATATACAAGATAATATTCTTTTTAATAACGAAGAATACTAAGCTAATCCTTTTAGCAGGTTTGCAAAAAGTTAGAATTCCGACCTTTCTCTTATTACAACCACACTGGGCTACTTTATCGTTGTCAATTTCCGGTCTAATATCCCCATTTCCCAATTGTATTTGTCTTGATCTAGCCCATTCTTGGAATGAAACAAGGAGTAATTTCCCCAGTGGAGCACACGAGTTGCCTCAAGGGCCATCTACAGACAACTGTAGCCTACTTCAAATGAAGCAGTGTGGAAATCCGCTTTTTCAGGAAAGAGGATGAGCTCAAAGAAAAATCACCTCCAGCCAAAAACGGAAATCTCCGTCAATGAGAATGACTGAGGGGATAATAGTCTCCTCCTCAACTTTGCCATAGTTTCTCCCCATTTGTGAATATAGAGCGGATATAACCCTTGTCATCGCTTTTTTATTAGAATGTGGATCCCTGGCAGCACGCCAATAATCAACAGACTTCACTCACTAAGCTTTCCAAGTGAATGTCGTGCATTTCCTTGAAAAACTAAAGAGACCACCTACATATCAAACAAGCAGTGTTCCACCCTGTGGTCAGTGGAAGAAGCGTTTCCTCTGACTTGAGCGATGATCATCTCGAGCTAACAATTTTGAAAAACTTGAATACCTAAAGACACTCATTATCCCTGACTTAATGATGGGTTTCACGTTACACTTTGTAATTACCCAGATCATCCTTCATTATCAGAGTCAAAAGGAGAGGGAGCAGCTGTACTGGGGCAGGAGGGAAGAGATTTGCTCTCTTTAAATGGAGAAGTTTACCCTTGGAGCGGAATATAATATTCTAGAATGTAAATGTAATGGTTGAGGCGTGTGCTAGGCATTGGTGTAATTAAGATATAGCTAATATCCCATATGGGACTCCTCAAGAGTATTAATTCTCTAATGGTAATTACTCCCTAATTATCGAAATCCAAAAGACAGCTTTAATTTATGTCCTTTAGAGTGGCATACTTGCAATCCACGTCCACGTGGTTGGGAGGAGAAATCTGCATTTTCCCAAGGGGGTTGTGTATAAGCTCGGTGAGATTTAAGCACTCTTGGAAACTTCCAAGGAGGATAATCCAAAGATAATTAAATGTGGTGAGTTGTTGAAATCGATGAACTTTTGGGATGTTTTAAGATTTTAACAACACTTTTGCAACACTAGAAGTTTTATGGAGACTTCGACGGCTATATCGGTTTAATTTGTTGCTTAAAAATAAGTATATAATGTAAATTTGCGATGACTTGTTTCTTCAAGTGAACTTTCACACATCCGCCTAAAATACCATAATGCGAATTATATTCCATGTAAAACATGCGCTTCAACAACCTTCCTTAATCAAAAAGATCAAGTAATAAAAAAAATATTTATGTTTAATTCCCAACCAAATTCCCCTCAGGTGGTAGTCAACTAGTGGTTTTAAAAGACTCTTTTAAAAAAAGGCAAATCAAACACGAGGAAACTCTCTGTTATATAGTTACTCTAATTGTTCAACCAGTTGGGGCGCTTCACCCCTATCATTACACACAGCTCACTTTATTATCCTCATTCACTCACTCACTTGCTCTTTTAATCTGTGAAACATGAAGTGAGTACAAATTTTGACACTTGAAAACAACAAGAAGGAATATTGCACAAAACATAACAACTTGTCATCACGGCCAAAAAATCCTTTAAACAAGTTTCACTACTAGTGGGTAAGTATCAACTAAGGAAAAAAGTGATGTAATGGTTATCCCAACCGTCAGCAACTTATCAGTCAACAACTATGTGGCAAGTAGAAAGGGAAATGTACAAAGAAAACAAAATCGCAAGGGATAAAAAAAATGATTACTTTTTTTTATTTCCTGTTGCAAAAAAAGGATTATCTGTAAAGCTTCATTACAGTGGAAATATTTTTTGAAATATAAAAAAAACGATGTCCCATAAAAAGAATCTATTAACGAGATATGCAGACTCTGAGATGAAAGAAGGATTGATGTGAAGACAATCCTTTTCGGATTAGTTTAGACGGGATGTTATTACACAACATGCATTACATTCTCTCAAAGCCACACACATTGAGCTTGGGGACAGGCTTTTGATGAGATATTTATGAGCAAGAATAACAATAAAATTTGTGATTAGGATAACGAGAATCACATCACAAAAATATATCGCACCAGCTGCAAACACAAAAAAAACAAAAGAGGAGCGCTGGCAGCGTTGCTTTTACAGGAGGACGCACGCAAGCGGGAATATTACAGAGGGAATATATTAATCGATCTAGGTCAACTTTCAATTTCTACAACACCATTCACCACAAACGTTTGGGGGAATGTCCATGTTGAAAATACTGCAATCACTCTCCCAACTCTACAAGTTTATGTTTGTGTAGTATGTCACTCAACGCGTGGGCACATGGTTTATCACCCGAACAAATCAACACTTGAAAAAAGGGAACATAAATATAAGCAGATTTTTTATATATACTTGTCCAACTAGGAACATTGACAGGAAGGAGAAAAAATGAATGAAAAATATGAGATTTTTTTATACACTGAAAATATTTTTTTTAAAGACTAGCCCACTTATATCTGGAAATTTTCACTTTTAACTTTTTTTATTAAACCATTATTTTTTATTATTATTTTTGAGATATCTTCACCACCTCCACGTTCACTAAAAGCCGGCGAGATTTTTCTTGAAATTGTTTTAAAGCTGTGATGAAAAATGAGCTGCTTTTTGATTCTCAACTTTTTTTTCTTTGATTGCAGTGACCGCAAGTAAAAGCGGCTAATTTTTTGCACACACTGTTACACCCAAAGTCTTGAAAATTCTATTTCGTCTTCCCTTTTCTCTCCTTTTTTTCAACTAAAACCTATTACTCAGCTAGAAGTGAAATTGTCTTGAAAAAGTAGACATTTTTTCTCTATCCTTTACAGTTTGTGTAAAGCTCCCAGAAAATAAAAATGTTTTACACACACTCTCCACCAATTTTTTTTTGCAGACGGAACGCCTGTTTGCTTTCATAGTGGACGGTTTACATTAAAATACTTGAGAGTGTGCATGCGACGTGCCACTTTTTTCCCACATTGTGCAATGAATCCTTCCAAAAATACCATTTTCAGTCACTTTCAGTCCTACATTGCACACTCCTCCTAATACTACTATGGTGAAGGGATAGAGAGAGAAAAAAAAATTCTACTAGTTGGCAATATAGACCAGCTGTGGAGTTTACAGCGATAAGTCGTAATGTTCAGAAGAACATTGTAATATTGCGAGATGCAGTCAGCTAGCAAAACTGTTATTGTTCATCTAGTAATTGTGTGGATAAATTGCTCTCTCGATCTGATGACTTTGTAGTTTACCATTATTTTCATACCTTTTATACATGCTTATATTTTACTATACACATATATCTAATGTATATAGCAAATACACACATATATATATACATATATATTATGTAAAGATTTACTAGTAACAATGGAACTTGGCAATAATGGTAAAATATTAGAGACACATACACATACCCACTTGCTCCCCTTATATACCTCAATAGAACATGATTGATGTATCCCTTTGAGAATACACTAGATTTTATGATAGTTGAAGCCTACCACGAACATCACACAATATGGGATACTTTTAATGGAATGCGTTACGTAGAACTGGCTACTATTTTTTTTGTCATGAGAGATAAAATACTGTGTAAGGCTTTGTAACATGTGTAGATGGTGGGCGGCCGGAAGTCAAAGTTGTATTACTTTGGCTTCACCGTAGTTCATCATGGCAGTGTTATGAATAGGGAATTCATAATGAATTATAATGAGATGAAAATATACCTTTAGCATAATAGAGTGTGTGTAAGCGATATCATGCAATATGAATCCTATTTAGTTTACGTATTTTCTCTGTGAACAACCGGTTTGACATTAATTACACGTAATCACGACTTTCCTATCCTGTGCACACAAAGTTAGACAGACTTCAAGATAAAATATTACATGAGCTTATATATATATCTCCTAATTATAATGATAATCGTCTTTGAGCATGACAAAATATCCCTTTCTATATAATAATATCCGAATATAAAAATCCCTTTTTTTAAAAAAACTTTTTAAAAAACAAATCCAATCAAAATGTTTGGAAAAGGATGCTGATTGGTTATAAAATATATGAGTTCTCAAAATTATTTATGGCAGGAGAGGCTACTAAAATAATAATTTTTATATACCCTAGTTTCCCATTACAGGATGTGTGTAATTTCCTAAAAAAAAGAAATATGAGACTGGAAGAGGAGAAGAAAGGGGAATATTATTTTCTCTTTTGCTCCCTTTTTTCCTCCTCCTTGGAAGAAGGCGGGACTGAAACTGCATCCCAAAAGAAACAAGTCCGGGTTGTGGGCAACATCCCGTAACTAATAAAAACGGAAATGGTAAACATACATATGTGTGTTGTATAAAAGTAGTTATTTCCCTACAACTGGATTTTTCCAGATCTTTTTCGCTCGTTTTTGGTATGTAGGGCTTGTCTCTATAAAGAAGCTAACTAGCCAAAGGAAAACAAGTAAAATGGGATGTATTGGTGCCAGAGAGGAATAAATAGGAATAATATATTTTCTCTCAGTTTCCCATCCCAAACAATATTATGTATATTATATTACAAGATATAAAACGATAGTGAGAAGGAGTAGCACTCGGCTTTTTTTCTTGCAAAAAACTTTTCCTTTTAGTTTCCCTGTCTTTTCCAACAGAGGAAAAAGCACGCGTGAAAAGATTCCATGTGGATATCACCCAGTCTCATCTTTGTCCTCTACTGTTACGTGTAATGGAAACCAAAAGGATGGGAAGATATATCACATTAAATATATATAAAATAAATGGAATCAAGTGGAGTAAAGATATTGTCATTATATTGGAGAGGGTAAGAGAGTGAATAAAAATATGAGAAAATGATGATATGACGGGAAAGTTAAAGATGAGTTTTTGTATATATTCCCTGTTGTCTTCCCCATTCTCTCTAGTCTTGTCTATAAAGTTGAAAAGATGCTGAAGTCAGAAAAGAACTTTCAATGCCGAGCAAGATACACATGGATGATTGGTATCTTGCAGAAAAAAAATGTAAGTTTTTAGCCCTCTCACATCATATCGCACAACAGGCAATTCCACCACACACATTAGTCTTGGAAAAAGATATAGAGTTGCTTTTTGAGTGACTTTCAAGCTGCGCCCAACTTTTCACAGCCAAAAGATTGGGAGGAAGTCGTGCCAAAAATCTAATTGTGGTAAGTAAGTCAGTAGTAGAAAATGTTAAGGACATGTAGGAAAATTTCTCGGGATATAAGCTTCTCTCACGGAGGAGGAGAGTGTACTAAAGGAAAAAAGACGGGGCTTTCCAAAAGACTGTCTGACACTGACACAAGTGTGTTTGCTCTAAATCTTAATCTTGAAATTTCGAGGCTACCATGTACACAAACATTACACAAACATATGTGTATAGAAAACCTTGAGAAATATGCATAGAAGATGTGGGGAGGGATCTTGAGGAAAATTATATATCCAATAAAATATTAGCAAAAAATAAAGTTAATATCTTTCTAAACATTCCCAATTTGTTGGTTCCATTGTTATATGCAAATTTTCAAAAATCTAATATCCTCGCTCTAAATAACAATAATCACATGAATGCGTATGCACATATTGTTTTCTCAGTAAGGATGTCTTATGCACGTCATTCCAAATAACACACATGAATAAACAGCACGTTTCACTTGATCTAATTCAACTTCACTACCGGCTTAGGAGAACAGAAGAACGAGATTGGAAAGACGAAACAGAATCTATATTTTTTACGGTGGAATAGCGATCAACTCCTTTTTGGATAAAAATGACAATAACATGCAACTCTACAACTGTCGGCACTTCACAAAATAAACAGGTAGCAGTTTTTTCTCTGTGTAAGAGTCCGGTTGCTGAGATTTTTTGTTCTCGTAAAAATACTATTCTCTAATCTCAAACACATTCCCAAGGAGTGAACAAGATTCTCGCCGATGGCAGACTAAATCCATGAGACAGAAAACAAACCACTTTTTCCTTCATCATCTCATCTGAACACCATCACAATATTAAAGTGCGATCCTGTCCACACATAAAACAGGGAAAATTCCCTATCTCCCTGTGCATAATATTACAACCCGGTTAAAAACTTTAAAAAGATTACACATGCCCACATCCAAGTTACTCAAGTGATGAAGTCAACAGAGGAAAATATACATAAAAGATAGGACAGCTAGCTTGAACGGTTCACATGGCTTTTCCAAACCTCTCACATTCTGATTCACGTTTAAACAGGGAAAATAAATACACGTATATTCTGGATCCTCTCTCTCATCTTTGGTGAACCTACATTGGCGAATTTTTAATGGAGAATCTTTCGGTACAGAACGTTATTAGCCTAGCCAATCAAGCTTACAGGATATTCCTTTTAGACGAGTAGACACAAGGTGAGAGCTAAAGCTTGTGGAAATATATGTTTCAACTTTTTAGTCAGCGAGGTGTTGTGGATAACAAGGATCTAGAAGACTCGGAGTTGCCTGTTGCTCGTAAAATTCATTATTGCTGCCACACATGCAGAAAAATAGGTATACAAAAAAGGATTGTCTCTGCATTTATGTGTGTGTGTATATTCACCTCCATATGGTGCAAAGAGGGGATGAGGTGACCTTGAAAGTTGTTGTATTATGTTACCTCATATTTTAAACGAGGATATTTGTAACCGCTCCATTCAACACAGTCATTGGCTTTATGATGAAGCTCACCATAAAAAACGAAACGTTTTATGTAGAGTATTTACACGATAGTTAAGTGAATTACGAGAGTTGCATGTATTTGATATGGAAATATGCAAATCCTCATGCAGAGCTCAACTCAAGTAGCAATTAAAGGTGATGTTGGCGAGGATGATATGCATTTTATCCTGTGCAGTTTTGCAAAGGGTTTCGGTTTGCTTGGAGCAATTTCACTTGGTTGCAAATGCGTAGATGGATCTGTCCTCGGCTTGTCATTTACACAATGCATTAAATAATTAGTTCACTTCTAATTCACTCATTTACATCCTCTCTACATAGACACAGAGATGATTGCAGAGAACAATAATATTATAGATGGGTTTTATTGCTTCAACAACTTTTCCACTTTGCCTTGGACTCGTTGTCCAGTAAATAAAAAGGGATTTTTTTCCTGGAGTCAATTCTAATGAGAAGGAATAACAAAGCAGCTTTCAATGATACAAGACCACAACTTGCTATTTTTCCTACCTTCAACTTCTCTGTTTGGAGTTGAAGTGCAAATTAGATTAGCACAAGAGGCTACACGATGCAATCATGTGTTGAAAGTGCATAAGAAGAAGGCTTGAGATTAGCATCTTACTCTTGAAGAGGTTGAGCCTCTTCACACAAACCTCCTTGAAAGTTGTTATGTATAAAATGAATAAAGAGATTTAACTAATCTTCTAAAAATATCCTCCTTAGTTTACAAACTAATAACACCAGAAGGAAAAAACTCCCTATACAACATTGCATTTATAATGATTTGGTGTGCACCCCCGCACGGACACATTTTCACATTCAATTAGGTCCCACCTTTCAATCCACATCATCCTCAGATGTCACTAGAATCCCTTGTGGAAACAGTTGGAAGCCAATTACCTCTGTGGCAAAAGTGATCTAGCACGATCCCACGGTGAGACGTGAGTAAGTTGGAACTCAGCTGGGAAATGAAATACAACCATTCAATTTGCTCATAACTCTAGCAATTGGGGAAGTTGTGGAGAGTGAAAATATATGGAGGAAATTGCCTCCAAAGATTGTAGACCTTCGTTATGATGAAAGTTTGTGTAAAGGAGGGATACTGATTGCAACTCTGAGCTCATTTCATGGTCATTGATTTTTTTCCATACAATCAGAAAGGAAGCACACGTTTTCCTAGACTCTTTCTCATCTTCTCTGGTTTTATTAGCAGAGTACAGAGTTGTAACAGTTGTAAGGATGGAATGAGCTTTCTTATATGAAATAACAGCACACACAAGGTTTATTTTCACCGTAAATACGCCATCCTCAATCAGCGATGATTTCTTCAGGGAAAAGTCGTAATAAATGAGGTCTGTCTTATATCCCTAAATGATGGAGGGGATGGACTCGAAAATACTAAATTTTTAAAAGATGTTGCTTCATTTCTGGTGCAATCTTTTCAAACAGGTTTGAAAGTAGGCTTTAACGCTCGTAATATTTTTATGTTCAAAATAAAATAAGCTACAGGATAATTTAGATACGCCGAAAGTTTAGCACGCAAATGAGAGAAAATATTCAAAGTAAATACTCCACACATATTGTACAACAACTTCCGTTTCATAATGATTCTCTTTGTTCAATTATCTAACCCCATCTAAAAGTCATTAATTTTCCCACTTTATCTTCCACCTCATCAACCTCATGTCACGTAGAAGATACTTTAATTTAGACAATACAAATGACCACTTCATTCATCCTTGTGTCACACGTCTACATTTCTGTTTTTGGCAATCCCAGCAATAAATTTGGAAAATGACTCATCGCATAATTCATCCTCTCACTTTTTTCTCCTCTTTCGTTTACACCTCGTCGAGTGCAACAAGTTTGAAAGATCAAGTGAGTCGTTGTGTGTGTGGATATATATCTCCGTGAATAGATTTGTACTATCAGATCATTCCATTTTACATTTTGAGTGTATATTCCGTTGCAGTAGAGTGCACACCAGGTATGCACATTATTATATATTTTGCTTCGCCAAACCCTCAAACCTTTCCTCTCACGTACGTCTTGAAAAGATTATACAGATATTTTAACAATCTGGTAACGACCAAGCTTCACTCTGACGTAAGTAGGAAGGTGGAAAGGATGAAGCTCTAAATTTAGTATGTATGCATTTGATTTTATGTTCCTTTTTTTGCAATATTTTCCCCTTCGGTGTTTTTTTTCCTTCTTTTCTGTTGGGCAAGTGGGAATGGAAAATTAAGCAATTTACAATCTTTTCTCATTGTTTTCCTTACATAAAGGATTTCGTGAAGGGTTTGCTAAATCGCTGAATAATCTGTAACTATTTTTGGGGATGTGGACGAAAACGAAATGTCATGTAAAATGCAAATCCCCTTTTAATTTTAGAAAGGAAAAAGAGTCACGTTTTGCAGAGGTTGAGGCTGAGATTCTTTTTGACATCTTAGTGCTTTTGCAAACTTGGTTAAGATAACCTTTTCAAATATATAGAGCTTTGTCTCAAGTCTCAATAAACCTCACCTATGAAATATATATGGTGACAAGGTTTTCATGTTTCTTTATTTTTTTCTGTTATGAAATTTCAACCACGTTTTTCATCCCATGTACAGATCCATTTCTTCATAATAATAAAAAATTATCCTTTGATATCTGAAGCATTCAGTGAATTCATGCATGTCATGAATTTCACTGAGGTGTAGTCTCTCCTCATGATTAGCCAAGTTGACGAGGAGAGAAGACGCTCTGTAGAAATTATCTTTTACGTCACGCTAAATACATGTCACCCGTTAATAATTCAAGCCATCACGTCATGTGACTTCTCTTGAAGGAAACAGTTTCTCCGAACGAGAGACAAGCTCAAGTGACAAATAATAATGAAGAGAAGCTTACAAGGTAGAGAAAGGGTGAAGTTGACATTTTCTAAGACGTACGTGTGTATAGTGTATACGTGTACGCTTCTTTAAAAAAAATTGTTGTACTCAGGGTGCGCCTGCTCCCTCTCTGTTTTGACGTTTAACAAGAGCCAAAAAACATCTGGATGGAGAGAAAAAATGTCAGGGAAAAATGTTTTGGACATTTGTCTGGAACGTAGTTGAAAAAGAAGGGGGTTTTGGAAAAATAAATCAATGTTCCATTTATTTTACGAATTGACTAGTTACAACGTTGTTATAATTTTTGTAATAAAAATAACCACACACTTAGTGCTCAGGTCGGTTGCCGTCGTTCAAATGTGATAAAACAATTAAAAGTTGTAAAGGAATGGATATGTACGCGGAATGATGTTTCAATATTTAAAAATGGTTATACAATCCAATCTCAATGATTGAGCATCTATCGCATCATGTCCACAGGCAATTGAGTGGTTGGCGTCTTTTCAGCGAATGTTGTTTTTGTCTTGCTTCATCTCATCCTCTATCAAAGACGGAGAGAACATCAAAATGAGAAAATGTATCTCAAGCTTGAGCCAGTCAAACATAGAAATCTTGTTTTCGTAGCGAACTCTCAAAGTGAGCCAGTTAGTTTAACAAAGTTACCAAGAGTGAGTGTCTTTCTTCAAAGAATGAATATTGGGATGTGTGGTATATTGAGAAATGAAGACGTTCTCTCAAAAGCCTGTGACAGAGAAAGGGTTGTTTGCATACAAACGATGAAAATGCAATTATCACAGAGCCATTTCCATTTATATTTATGTATCTACGCTATCCTGTCAAATAAATTGGGTGAGTGAATGAGAGAGTGGAGATGTTGGAGGAGGGGAAAAACATAACTTAATTTTCTTATCGGAACAATGCAACCCATTAAAAAACATCCCTATTTCATTGATAAACTTGAGAAATACAAGTTGAGATACTGTAGCTCACTTATATTTTCCATTTCCAACCTGTAATTTCTTTTGCCAAGAAAATACAAAGTACATTTTTGGCAGTAATCAGTTTTCATTGAAAATTTCTTTCCGTATCGAAACATCCTACCTATCTCAAACTTTTTCCAAAAAGATTTCCCCATCTTGATTATAATGATAGTTAAAGTTTCCTAGGAAAAAAAATTAAGTTAAAACTTCATCAAAACTGGAGCTACCCTATCAGCACCACATTTGATGTCGTTGAATGGAGCAATTTAGAGTTGAAAAAAACCCGAGAGTAACATGAAGCCCGCAATTTCAAGAACACTCTTTTATCACCCCTTGCGTTTATTATTCTCATTGTGAGTCCAATTTTCAAGTTAAAGTTGTCCTTTGGAGGGAAATGATTGCTTAGAAGGTAATCAACTTGGCGGCAGCGCCTTTTTATTCACATCTCTGAGAGAACAATATACCTCAGGATGAGTTTCTGATGGGTAGACGAAATAAAAGAAGTTTCTATTCTCATCTATTCCCCCTTTGGCTACCTTTGCTCCACAATGGAATATTATTATTACACTGAGAGAATTTTTTAGTTGTCGTGTTACTCGAAAAAAATCCAACGTGAGATGGGAATAACTTATTTTTCAATGGGCTCAGCTTCTATCGCCATATTTGTCTTTAAAATCATTTTTGTTCCATGAAAAATAATAACTTTAGCGTGAACATGGCTTCACGACTGGGAAAAAAACTCGTGTAATAAAAAGCCCTTCACATTTGCATGCAAATGTGAACTATCAAGAAAGAAAAGGGGTGATTATAAAAAACAGCAGAGAGCATGTTCCCCATAGAAGTGAACATATACGGAGGGATTTTTTTCTAGTTGACAATAACATCCTATGAAGAGACGAGACGACGCCAATGTGTACATACAACCTGAGTATGAGGTTGTTAGGAGAAAATAGAGAGATGCCTTTTGTCAGCAGATCACTTGGAGAGATTATGAGAAGAGATTTATTTCCAGCTTTGGAATATCTTGCCTTAATGTTAGAGACAATATTAGCATGTTTTATGGATCCAAGAGAGAAAAGGTTGTTGAGCTATTGTTAAATTGCAATAGAGGAGGGATTACAGGAAAGTCAACAGATTTCTGAATAGGAGGGAATGAAATGTACGTTATGAGCATGAGAGGTAAGGTGCAAGTTAGCTATTGGAAACGGTTAATGTGTGTAAAACTTCAGTTACTTAACTCAGAGAATCCAGAGTTGTAAGTGACGTTATTATTTGTAAAATATATATCTTTGTAAAAAAATGTGAAACGGCCCTGGACATTTAGAAACTTGTCGAAAATAACTCGAAAAAAAAGTTTCACGTGGGCAACTCCACTTTTCCAGAAATGGTCTTGAAATTTGATTAAGAGGTAGACTTGTCCGCAGCACAAGTAGTAATTTTCCATATCCCATTCCTCCCAACAGTTTAGCTCACGTATGCAACTTGATTATATCATTTTCCCTGAAGTTCGTTAAAGCTAACTTAATATTTCTTTATATGGCAAGGAGGTTGACTCCTTTGCATGTCTCCATTTTGATGGTAATCACCATATATGTTGTATTCTACTGGAAATGAAGTTGAATGAATGCTAACCTCTGTGTTGGCATTTCTCTAGAAAAGCTACACACAACCAACTCACTGAGAATCCCTTTTAATTAACAAAGGTAACTCTATCTACGCTCCTCATTCATTTCAATTAGTGCCCACCATTAATTACACGTTGGGTAGGAATATGTCTAGAGAAAACATGTCACCTTCCAGAAAATAATTCCTCAAGGTTTCTACGTGCCAGGAGGGATCCGGTACGAAATATAAAGAAGAAAAAACATGATAAATCGTGTTCCAGCCCAGCCTTCTCCGATCATTTCACATTTTCCTCTGTTATTATATACCTCCTCTCTAGGAACACAAAGCACACCAGGGTTCTCCTTGATTTACCCTTTAATATCCAACTAGAAACAAGATATTCCACTAAATTTCACAAGAGATTAGTCCCCAAGTGAGAAACATCCAAGAAGAATATACATTTTCAATATGAGATCCTTCCATTTATGATAATGTATGTATCTACATAACAGCCAATATTAATTCTTTCGTAAACACGAATTTTTCATCCTGAACAAAAACAGCCCCCAACATGACTTCCATCTGTAGAGGATTTTCATTCCAGTAAACAACCAAAAACATGTCTCATTACAGCATAAACACACATTCCTATATAGTCCCTCCAGAACAACCACAACTATATATATTTTACCACCATAGAAGATTTTTATACATAAAAAACCTGTAATTTCCCATATCCTACATGGTCAACATCAGTCAAATGCATTCATGTCCACATCACTTACATCCCAACTGCGATGTCAAGAGTCATCCTCATCTTTATTTTACACTTGGCATAGAGCCTCTCACAACCAGTGTGACTTGTTTTCCACATAATCAATACGTATATGTGCACATGCTTGACTGAAACTGGGGATGACATAAGAACAGAGATCTCGTCATTGTTATTATTATTAGGAAATAAAGCTGCTCCAATGGCTCTTTTATTTTGGCACGACCAAATACTTGTTCACCCAAATAACCTACTTGACTTTGAGAGACGCAATGAGTGTCATCTCCATTTATTATTATGGCTATGTGTATCTATTTACCTCTTTACATATCTCCACGTGGTGAAACACTCGCCTATTTAAAGGGGAATGTGTTATCTTGAAAAAAATTACGTAATATCACTTCCTCGAAGAAGAGGAAGAATTACAGCGTCATTTATTCCCGCATATATTATCATTATGGGAGAGTTTTACATGAACGTGAGCAATTTCCTCATATTTTTTTCAAAGCGGAAGGAAGCTTGAAGACACACAGGTCGACAGAGTGCATTAAACTAGTTAAGTCAAATGCACATATATCACCGATTGAACGTCTCTTCATCACGTTTAGACGATGTAAAAAGCTTGAGCCAATTTATGCATTCTTTCTCACGCACTTTGTAAGATGCGCTTTGAGAGAGTCACAATAGGGGTAAAACTATGTTATCAGTAAAGCGGTAAGTGACTCAGGAGAGTTATCTCTACGCAACTTTTACACTGATAGTTTCTTAAAGGAGAGGTATATGCATAAAAACATGTTACAAGTTTAATGGCCATGTGGGCTCTTCTTTGAGTTTACAGTGTTTTGGCATTAGTCACACCTTTTTTTCGTCTCCTGCATTCCTTCTATTTTTGTAGTTTGCCATTTGCTATTATACTTGTCTCTGTGTGTCTGTGAAGTGGAAAAGATGTTTTGGAGGAAATGGAGGATAATGCTCGTGTTTTTACAAAAGCCGCGCCCATTTCAAACCCCTTTTTTTCTATTTCCGCGAAAAAATACTCCAGAGATGAGGGAAATTAATGTGAGGGGGAATCAAAACAATGAATTTGAAAATTCTTTTGGTTTTGCTCAATTCTCACGATCAAAAGTAGGATGGGGAGAGGAGAAAAGGAATCTTGTGTTATGAGATTGACTGCACAGTGCGTTACACGCATTGAAAGGAAAAATACCATGTAGAAAGGAAGGATTCATTAATATCATTAAGGAAGATAAAAAACATGACTTGTTGTGGGAACGCAACATGTGAATGAGTTATGAGGGCTGGGATAATGTAATGAGCTTCCTTGTTTTTCCTCATGTGGTGTGTAACCGGCTGAACGATTTTCTTCTTAATCGATAGGAGAGAGAAGTGAGAATAATAAATTTGTTTTTTTGTTCACTAATGGTTCTCTACAAATGTGAGCTTTTGTATGGGTGTTTAATGAACAGGGATTTTATAGAGATTTTTCTTTTAAATTTCCGACACTTCTTTGAGAATGGGCTTGTCTCCAGTTTGGAGGAATATGGAAGGTACAATTAATAAAAAAATGAGAATTGAGTAGAAACAACCTTTCCAGTTGAAAGTTGCAAACTTTACCGCCGTGAAGTATTTACTGAAATATATTATTAAAACGCTACCTCTGTAGTTATGAGGGCTGGGATAATGTAATGAGCTTCCTTGTTTTTCCTCATGTGGTGTGTAACCGGCTGAACGATTTTCTTCTTAATCGATATGAGAGAGAAGTGAGAATAATAAATTTGTTTTTTTGTTCACTAATGGTTCTCTACAAATGTGAGCTTTTGTTTGGGTGTTTAATGAACAGGGATTTTTATAGAGATTTTTCTTTGAAATTTCCGACACTTCTTTGAGAATGGGCTTGGCTCCCGTTTGGAGGAATATGGAAGGTACAATTAATAAAAAAATGAGAATTGAGTAGAAACAACCTTTCCAGTTGAAAGTTGCAAACTTTACCGCCGTGAAGTATTTACTGAGATATATTTTTAAACCGCTACCTCTGTAGATCTGCCCACCATTTCTGGATTAGAGCGGTGTTACGACAAAATGCCAAGAGTAATAATTACGACATTTGGCGAGTCTAAACATATGTGAAAATATTTCCTACATTTATAGGAAATGATGCGAAAGCGATTTACTCGAGTTTTATAAAACTAGAAAGACTCGCGGATACNATTACGACATTTGGCGAGTCTAAACATATGTGAAAATATTTCCTACATTTATAGGAAATGATGCGAAAGCGATTTACTCGAGTTTTATAAAACTAGAAAGACTCGCGGATACTTTGGCGTCATCACGTCATAATGACAATGTAGCCAGCAATAACCAGGTCGTTTCCCTTGAAAATTATTTTATCCTAGAAAAACTATTGCGTGTATGATCCTCTTTCAAATCCGAAATCCTGTGGATGCACACGAATGCTAAAGCAAAATGTGTCTTCCTCACAAAGCTCATCTAATGCTATCTTTCTTTAATTTTTTACCTGTAAGAAAAAATATAAATGCAAAACTCACTTGTTTACTTTTCCTCAAAGGTCCGTCCGCGCCAAAGTGCTAAATATTTGATATCCCTTTTTCCCTTCCCAAATGCAGCTGTTTTAAAGATTCCTTGTAATTTTAATTCCCGTTTATTCAACCCACAAAAGCTAAGGGATCTTCTAGTGAATAATAATTTTTCCCAAAAATCGGCTTCAACTTCAGCATCACCTCACAAAACTAGACCGTTCTATAGACACCTCTAGACTAACACTATCACACAAGAGAACTAACACAACAAAAACTGTACTAAATATTATCCCGAAAATAAATATTTTTTTTATATCTCTCATGCAATCCATTCATTACTCAAAGTTGCATCTTTCTAATCGATTTATCTCTTTTGTTTGCCTACTTATCCCCTTCAATGATTCACACCGCCAATCTGGATCAACACAAACTGTATTTCTCATCTGAGAAAACACACCTTCATAAAATTATATTATTTTTTCCTCCAACAAGCCCCTCTTCCTCAACAAGAATTCGCCGCAAACTTAAAGGCAACAGGAGTTTCACGAGTTGTACGCCTGCAGGGAGTAAACTCTGAAATGATCATCTGAATATACTCACCGCTTCAATAAAAATCTCCTTGTCTCTCAAACCAATCCACACAATCCAACAACGATGCAGAGAGAGAGAGAAAAAAAGTATGCTAAAGTGCATTCCCTCACCACCACCACCACAGCTAAAATATTTTATCCGTCTATATTTACCCTCTTACAGTACGCACATTCGTCTACTCACGCAAATGTAATCAAAGGCTACAACGCTCTTCTCGAGATCACTCTTGTAGGGATCTGTATAATGAACAAACTTTTTTTTCAGAGTGACACAACCTCTGGTGAAGCTCTGCCACTTGCAATTGTCAATTGAGAAATGAGAGAGAAAAAATCCACACAGTTTGGGAAGCTTCAAGTACGAAATGTACACAAAAAGTAAAGCTCTCTGTACACAGCACCGTACTCACGTAAAGTATATACCTTAGCTCAAAAAATATACATTGAGCTCTCCTCTGCACACCTAATACGAGATAGATGTGTACTCAGCATAGAAAAATTCTAGAGAGACTTTTCCTCACGTTTTTTCTCTCCTCTTACAAACATAGCTAGAATGGATAGTAGATTTTTGTATGTATCTACGTGTGTGTGTGTGTACCTTAGGGATTTTTATGACTTTTTTTCCTCCACATTCATTCCGCTCGCGTTGTGCATCCCTAAAAGACTACGACCAGGGAATAAGTTTCAAAATATATTTTTCCCTTTTCCTCCGTCACTCATGCAGGGATGTGGTGAATTGGATGCAGTTTGCTTAAAGGAAAAGCGTACGCATCTTTTTTCCACATAGAGGGTGAGTTTTTGAGAGATATACCTACCAACGCTAAAAGATTATTACGTTAGAGTCATTCATGAGGAAGATGGGAAAAGCTAACGATTTTCGGCAGCTGGTTTGGTTATATATCCTTTTTTCTAAAAGTAACTGTGTGAAGAAGAAAATGCAGTTCATTTAGAGGATATCAAGAAGGGAGGGAAAAAATAGTTGAGGAGAGGTAAAAGTGTAATAATAATTTGAATGTATATACTCTACAAATATGAGAAGACGAGGCATACAAAATACCTTTAAAACATATTAGTTTCTTAGTGTGTGTGTGCTGCGTAGTCGGTGGAAAACACGCAAAAGATAATTTCCACTCAGCGATCCGGCAAGCACGTTCATGAAATTTTGGCTTCACTTGAACCTCACTTTTTTTACAGCTGGCACGTTGGTCTTTGAAAATATAAGATATTTTTCAGACCTTTTTTCATTGCAAACTTTATTACTCGAGTATGTTCTTGTGGTAAAAGAGCTTTTGTAGGGAAACCACTGCGGAAATTTTAAATGACTTGGTTCAAGTCCATTCGCCAAAAACTGGTGTGTCTCTGAGAGATTTATTAGAGTCATTTGAATGAACAGTAGAGAGTG
>JAHZNA010000461.1:0-10859 GCA_027743935.1 Sinodicranocentrus sp. ZH6 | reverse complement strand
CTGTCATCGTAACCTAACATCTTAATATCAACAATACACCCTTTCAATATATGTATGTTCTTTCAAAGTTTTCTCATTCTTATAGACACCGCGTTGGATAAATGTACCGTTCTTAAACCACAGTGAGGAGCAATTCAAGTTTGAAAAAAATAACAGCAACACATTGCACTGCGAGTATTCTTCAAAAATTTTAATTTTAACAAACACCGCGTAAGACATGTTGACGGTGATTTATATACAATGAGCAGGTTTTTTTAGTTTTTGCAAACAAATTTAGTCGAAAAGAAAATTTCATTCATTTATTATTGCAGCTACGTAAAATGTTTATTTATTTCATTATAAAAATCAACGTAAAATGTTATACACCGACAACTGTAAATTAAACAAGTATGATATAATGATGACGGTCAGTTAGTAATAAATCAGCAAATTGAATTTTAAAGAAAGAAGGTTTTCACACAGTTAGAATCATAAGATGATAATTGCTTGTCCTAGGATCTTGTCATTGTTGTTGTTATTACAAGTTTTTAATTTCACCATTGATTGATTCCCACTTGTCCCTCAAATGACATTTCGTGTCTTCTGTAAGTACGATGATTAAATTTGTATTAATTAAGCTTTATCGCATTCGATGATATTAGGCAAGACAACCATTCTGTTATGTATCGTTGCACTGAACTTTAAAAATTAGTTCAGCGTAAAGCTACAGTACAACTGGATTTCCGGTAAGCAATGTGTACACTGAATAGTGCACTGAACTCTGGAGGGTAACATGAGACTATCCTTTGTAAAATCGGATCTTGCTCAATTGCCAATTGGCTTAAATGCTTACCCTCGGTATTGTAAGTAAATGAGGCTGATAATTATTACACTTACTTGACTCTTTAACCAACTCGTTTGCGCGATGGATCGTTACTTCCAAATCGGTGCGAATATTTGATGTTCGCTCCATTTGCCGAAGGTTGAGTTTCACAATTTCCTTTAAACGATCCATTATAATGGCTGTAAAAGCAAAAAGTAAGAAGTTAATAAGAAAAAGCTGCTTGAATTATTTAAGCTACTACAATATAATGATACACAGAACCATGCATACATCTTTCTGTTTTGGATGCGCCAAATTCTTTTGCAAAATCGTTCTTCAGGACACCTATAGGAGTAAAAAATACAAATGTAGTAGATAATTATCTTTGTGATTGAAAAACGTAATAAAATAAATGTAAACTAACAAACCAATGTCAACTTGCAGCCCTTTCATGGCTCCCGACATGTCTTTTGCTCCACTTTCTAGATTCCGAATTGATCGGAAAGCATTAATACCAGGAAATCTACGAAAAATGACTCCCAACATTCCTATTCCAATTACACTGGTTACAACTAGAATTGTGCAAATACAATGTGCAAACTTTTATAAAGTATTTTGTACCAAGTTTTAATATAGTAAAGATTTATAAAATGTAAACAAATGTAGGAAAATTGCAACAACGTAGTTAAGAGTTATGAAAAACAGACAGACATACAATAAATAATCATAACAAATTTGATAGCTAATAAACGAAATGAAGGAAGTTTAAGAACCAATAGGATAATAAATGCATGAAGATGGTTATTGGACATCTGATGAAAGCAATGCACATTGCAATACGACGGATGAAGTATTTGTCAATAGCGAGGAGCAATTCAAGTTTGAAAAAAATAACAGCAACACATTGCACTGCGAGTATTCTTCAAAAATTTTAATTTTAACAAACACCGCTTAAGACATGTTGACGGTGATTTATATACAATGAGCAGGTTTTTTAGTTTTAACAAACAAAGGTACCCGAAAAGAAAATTTCATTTATTTATTATTATATCATTACATAAAATGTTTATTCATTTCATTATAAAATTCAACCTAAAATGTTATACACCGACAACTGTAAATTAAACAAGTATGATATAATGATGACAATCAGTTAGTTATAAATCAGCAAGTGGAGTTTTAAAGAAATGATGTTTTCACGCAGAAAAAATCATAGCATGATCATTGATTGTCCTAGGAGTTGGTCTTTTCATGGTTGTTGTTCCAAATTTTTTATTGCCTGATTGATTGTATTCCGCTTTTCACTTAAATGACATTTCGTTTCTTCTGTCATAATGATAATTTGATTTCAATTATTGGAATTTGATCGCATTTGATGATGTTATAAGTAAATGAGGCTGTTAATTATTACACTTACTTGACTCTTTAACCAATTCGTTTACGCGATGGATCGTTACTTCCAAATCGGTGCGAATATTTGATGTTCGCTCCATTTGCTTAAGGTGGACTTGCTTAATTTCATTTAAACAATCCATGATAATGGCTAAAAAGTATAATCTGATGTTAATAAAAGTAAATGATTGCATATAAGCAGCTTAAATATATAGACACACAAACATATAAGTAAATATACAAACATTAAAGCTTGTATTGCAGCATTATAAATATAAAGATACAGAACCATGCATACATCTTTCTGTTTTGGATGCGCCTAAATCTTTTGCAAAGTCAAAAAAATTAATTTTTGCAAAATCGTTCTTCAGGACACCTATAGGAGTAGAAAATACAAAAGGACTAGATCATTATATTTGTGATTGCAAAACTTAATAAAATAAATGTAAACTAACAAACCAATGTCGACTTGTAGCCCTTTCATGGCTCCCGACATGTCTTTTGCCCCACTTTCTAGATTCCGAATTGATCGGAAAGCATTAATACCAGGAAATCTACGAAAAATGACTCCCAACATTTCTATTCCAATTACACTGGTTACAACTAGAATTATGCAAATACAATGTGCAAACTTTTATAAAGTATTTTGTACCAAGTTTTAATATAGTAAACATAATATTACCAAATGTTCCGTTAACTTTAAACCCGTACTTCTCTTCTAACCTCTTTTCGAATGACTTTACTGAAAATAATATTTCTCAAGGCAACGCTTCAACTATTCGAAATTAAAAAAGTCAATTTTAAATAGGTCGCAAGTTAAACTTTACAAAGAGAAACAAACAATATTATAACCAACCCAAATCTAGAGTACCAATGCGCTTCTCAGTTTTTAAAACATCGTCGGTAACGGTAGTAAAAGTTGGAGAGCCTGGTAGTAAAATTTCAGAGGAATCACAGGAACTTGTTGAAATGGGTAAAACCTTCTGACACGAACACAACCCAGCAACTGCACACTTCGAAATGAAGAACCGCATTTTAAAGATTTATAAAATGTAAACAAATGTAGGAAAATTGCAACAACGTAGTTAATAGTTATGAAAAACAGACATACAATAATTAATCATAACCAATTTGATAACTAATAAACGAAATAAAGGAAATTTAAGAACCAATAGGATAATAAAGGCATGAAGATTGTTGTTGGTGACAACAAAATTCGTTACGGAAGTAGCAAAGTATTACAAGGATATTGGTAGAAGCACGACGTTGAAAAAAGTAGCAGGGTAAAAAGTGGAGGTGAGCAGCAATAAAAGTTTTGAAAATAAAAGAGAGAAACAAACAAACACAGCATAGGGTTAATCAATAAGCATTAATAAAGCTACCAAAAGTATTTTTCATGGTTCTTTAATTGTTATAAACACCGCATTGTTAAAATTAACTGTGATGAACAAGCGGTGAGCAGCCATTAAAGTTTAAAAAAGAATACGTACACAGCATCGGATTAATTAATATACAGTGATGAAACAACAGTGAGTAATTTTCAAGCTTGCTTTATTTGTACAAGCACCGCATCGGACAAGGTAACAGTGTAATGAACAAACGATGAGCAGCAATTAGAGTTTTGAAAAAAAACAAGAACAAACACAGCATCGGATGAATTAGCAGTTATTAGATACAACGGAAAGTGTTTCTCATGAATTTTTTATTTATACAAACACCGCGGCCGAGAGAGAAAGTAACATTGATCAATGGACAGTGAGAAGCAGTTGTTATAATTTTCAAAAGAGGACCATCAGTGGTCAAACAACGGTGAACATTTTTCTAGGTTTGGTAAGTTTTACAAACAACACACAGGACCAATTAACGGTGATGAATATGCAGTGAGTATAAATGATGCAAGTCTTATAGTCAAGTAGCCGTACAGTATTAATCAAAACTATCTAACCTATTCTCACAATAATATTCAGGATTTTATTTGTTGTAAATGGATATCCTTCTGATCACATCGGAATGAGGCATGCACGGCCGGATAATTTAAATTCTTCGATGATTTTTTCGTGTATGTATATCGCACCCAGTTTTGTGAAGACTTCCTGGTTAGTTGAACCGATGAGTTTTATCCGCGCCAAAGTATTTAGGGACTGACTATGATGATGTATATAAGGGAAAACAATTTATAAGATTATTACTTTGTTGTTGGGTTTACAAAAACAATATGTTCGTAAAGCATCATAATATTTCAAAAAAAGAGTACCACAAAACATCTGATGAAAGCAATGCACTTTGCAATACGACGGATGAAGGATTTGTCACTAGCTTGATATAGGTTCGTTTGGGAAGTACATTGATATGAACAACACGTAGTTGGTCATACGACACTTCCTGCGCAGCCTCTAAAGTGATTATGTCAAATTTTGTTAAAGGATTGCTGGTAACAATAATGCCAGCCCTGTAGTGCTGCGCATTTTTTTGCTTGCAAAACACCACACAATTATTTTCCAGACTTTCAATCTGCTGTGTTCTAAAACATAATTTATAAATGTTGGGTTGGAAACAATATAAGGAAATCAAATCATATAATGTTGAATATTTAGACTAATCAGTCAACTACTTACTTTACACGTGGCACCTCTACAACCGGAATTTGTTGTTTGTTTCTTAATGGTAGGCGATCAGCAAAAGATTCAACAATTGAAGCAAGTTGAAGACGATTTTTAAGATGTCTTGCTTTTAGTTCGTATAGTTCTTTAAATTGTATATCATCCAATGCCTGCTTGTGCTTTACCATCTTTTCCGGCGAAGTAGAATTTAATAAATCTCTCTGCTGCCAAGTATGGAGATACTCAATTGCACCAATTTCGTTGTTATTGTCGTCTTCCATTAAAGTTCTAAAGTTTTCCACCAATTCGTACCCGCCTCGCTGATGCTAACGCGTTAAAATATATTTGAATGCATTTAGATTAAGAAATTACTTTATGGTTTATTAATATTTATTATTATTATTGTTATACGTACTAATAAACCTTCAGCTGCACTCTTACTACAACACATTGCATTTAATGCACTGACCAAGTCAAAAAAGCGGTCACAAGGAGATATAATGTCCTGGGTTTGTGTAATCGAAAACATATTTAAAAAGCAGCGGAATTAAATTGTGTATCAAGAAGAATAAACAGGAGATACCGTCAGTTCAAGTATTTTCTCGACAAAGAACATGCGGAAATGAGATCTGGGTATGAAAAACAAGTATCAAAAAATCAACATGAGATTGAAATCCTTGTGTTTATGATACATATTTTATACGACGCAAGCTAAATACAATGATCTCAGCCACATGGGATAATGTATTTTACAACGGTAACCGCTTTTCATGGTTTTGAAGTTTTTACAAACACCGCGCTGGATCAATTAACGGTGATGAATCAACCATGAGCAGTATTAACAATTGTTCAAATAAATGACGATGACAGTCACACAATGAATTGAAAAAATTTATATTCCTGAATCAACAGATGTTATGTAATCTTGAAAATTACAAAACATCGTAATTTACAAAAAAACAACAAAATTGAACTAGCAGCACCAAGATCNCAACAAAATTGAACTAGCAGCACCAAGATCACTTAACTTCACAATACCGCCGTTTAATGGCTACTCGCTCACGCTTTGTAGTAGTAGTAGATGTTTCACAAACTTCAGTTTCGCGGTATACTGTTTCACAAAATAATCTTGACGCTTTGGATGGGGGTTGTTGATTAGATCGCTCCTCCTGGTTATGACGCGGTCGTTTCCTTCGAAACCTCTCAAATATTTCAAAAATAACATTAAATTATATTCCCAAACAACAAATAAGTCGACTTGTGAATATAGTTTGAGTTCTTACCGACTCTTGGTTAATAAATGGCCCCGTAGTTGAGGCAGCATTAAGTTTCTTCAAATGTTCAATGGTATCGTTATGGATTAACAAATTACCCAATGGAATCAAAGCATTAGCAACTCTTCCTAATGTAACACGTGCATTAGTGTCAGGTTTTGAACTGTAAAAGCATACACACATCATGAAATATATTATGTTAAGGGAAAATAACATAGATATACTGCATTATTAATTAGTTGCCTTTTCCGTTGCATACCATAATACGTCTTCCACAACGTTTCCTCCTTGCATACCAGATGCTTCATCAATCATCACGTACACGGATGCCCCTGCCTCCAGTTTTGTCAAATAAGCCACATCAACCAAATTTATTGGCCAACTGCACGACCCATGCAAAGCATGTATCATTCTGCCGCTACCATTGTCATCTTCTTCAACCCATCCCGCTTTATAGAAGTTTTGGAGTTTAGTTTTCCAAAACACCAACGTTTTTTCTTCCACCACTTGTATCCTAATGCAACAATACTAACTCATTAGCATACATATTGTGTCATGTAAAAGTAGGGTAATTTATAATATTTATAAACAAGATACCCATTGTTAGTTGAGGAAGCATCAGGTGTGGCATCACCGACCTTTTGCTTTTTTTGAGGAGGTTCCACAGTTTGCAAACGAGATGAATCATCAGTTAGTAATATGTTATCAAAAAAACAGCACTCTTCTTCATGTCGTTCTGTCATTTCCCGTCTTTCCTTCTCCTGCTTAGACTTGACTTGCAACCTTTTCCCATTACCCTTGTAATACAAAAAAAACAACATCAACATTGAAATGTAAATAACATTATACCAATCATAACGATCAAACAAACTAAAAGGCATTATACTCCAAGAATAGGTATTTGGCGAATTTCCAATTTGTGACGGTAAACCATTGCAGCCCAGTCCTCCTCCTGACGCTCCTTTACGAGCGATGCATGTTCATTGGCAACGCCATACCTTGCAGCCAGTTCATACATACTCTCCTAATAATGCATATGTACAGAAAGGTTACATTTTTTAAGTGATGAAGAAAGTGTTTCTGTGTATGTATACCGACATCAAAGAGTACACTTACAATGCTTTCTTCGTCAACGCTACTCCCATCGCTACTGCTTTGAGATAAAGTTTCAAAATTTACTTCAGTAGTCTCCAATGGTGTTGTTGCCATTTCGAAATATATTTCTCTTTTTTAAAAAAAAACACAAAATTAAAGTTTTCAAGTGAACCAGAAAATTAATTTTCAAAACAAAATCAATTGCCAATCACAACAAATCCTTTTGAACTTTTTTAGCAACTGGATTCTTTTTTTTCCAAAATGACTCTTTTTAAAGACACGACGAAGTATATAATAAACACACATGCAGACGATTTTTGATTCTTGTTGTGATTATCTCAGTAAATTACCTAGGGTTTGATTATACAAAACATCTGGTTTTCAAACAAAACGTAGCACTCGCAACATAAGTAAACATTTAAAGAAACTATTCACTTGTTTTCATGCTGGCTGTTAGTATAACATCATAAGACAACAGTGATGATATTTTAAAGTTTTGTCATTTGAACAAACACCGCGTTGGATCAATTAACGGTGATGAATCAACCATGAGAAGTAATTAAAACCTTTTTTTTAGAATTGTATATCTGAATTAGTATTCATAATTTCGTATTTTTACATATCGTAATGTACAGTGCAGAAAATTTAAATAATATACAAAACGACGTAAAAAAGCTTGAAAATACAACAAACATTAGAAATTATTAACCTCACAATAACGACGTTTAATGGCTTGTCGCTCACGTTGTATGCTAGTGGTAGTAGTATGTATAACATCATAAGACAAAAGTGATGATATTTTAAAGTTTTGTCATTTGAACAAACACCGCGTTGGATCAATTAACGGTGATGAATCAACCATGAGAAATATTAGAGACCATAAGTTGCTAAGCCATGTACTGGAGATTTGTCTTTAAAGTACACCACAATTTTATGCACATGTACTTAAGACTTGTATATAAGTTTTTGGTACATATGTGATTGTGCGGTGTAAATTGCGGTATAGGCACGGGGTGAATTGGAACCTTCCATCTAAGCTACTTGTTGCCGCTAAACAGGTGGGTAACGTGAGACTGAGAATTTCATACAATCTTAGGTTCAATTGAGTGTGCTAGAATCGGTCGGTTTAGGTACAATGCACTGCGCTTTGGAAGACACAGTGCAACAAGCAACAAGAGCACTTAACCTCACAATACCCCCGTTTAATGGCTAAAAAGGCTCACGCTTTGTAGTAGTAATGGTAGTAGAAGTTTGTGAAGCAATTTTTGGTTATTAATGTTCTGAAGTTCTCGACCAATTCGTACCCACCTTGTTGATCCTTTAGCGTGTCAATATTGTTGAATGCATTTATATTTAAAAATTAGTGTCAGATTTATTAATATTTTTTATTGTTATTATACGAAAAAATAAACCATCAGCTGCAGTGCTACTACTATTACAGATTGCATATAATGCACAGAAAAACTCAAAAAACCGGTCACACAAAGAAACATTTAGCTGGGCTTGTTTTGTCGAAGCCATTGTCCAAAAGCAGATGAAGCGTTCTGAAATATGAATAGAAAAAACGAATTGCAATTTTACAAAGTACCGCAGAATCTTCAAAAAACGTTGCTAGTTGATTTTAGCAACTAGATTAGGAATCTTCAAAAACACAACTTGCTTAGAAAACCAGAAATTATGTAATGATGAACATGCAGACGAATTTTTGATTCGTGTTATTATGAAATCATCACCTTGAGTTTGATTTTAAAAAGTATGGTTTTTGAACCAGAATACGGGGCACTTACAACACACGAGATGACTCATCAATCAGTAATAGTTGAGCAAATTTTAGCCGCACCTTTTCATGTCGTACTGTCATGTCCCGCATTTCCTTAACATAACGCCATACCTTGATGCAAGTTCATTCGTACGTTCCTAATAATGGATATAGAAAAGTTTAGGTTTTTTAAGTAACGAAGAAAGTAGTTTTGTGTATACCAACAAGAAAGAGTACACTTACAATGTTTTCTTCGTCAACGCTACTCCCATCGATACTGCTTGGAGATAAAGTTTCCAAATTAACTTTAGTCGTCATCAATGGTGCTGGCGCCATTTTAAAATATATTTCGCTTCAAAAGTGAAGAGGAAACAAGATGAATTTCAATTTCAAAAATACAAAACAATACAAATACGTCTTGATGAAACGATTTCCAAATTCAACAATTCTGTTCAAAGATTTGTAGCAACTGAACTTGGTATCATGCAAAAAGGCAACATTTTTAGCAAACGAGCAATCATCTAATGATCATGCTGTAGCTTTTTTGATTCGTGTTATTATGAAATCACCTAGAGTTTGTTTTAACAAAATCCGGTTGACAGTGATGATGTTTTAAAGTTTTTTAAATTGAACAAACGTCGCGTTGGATTAAATATCAGTGATAAATCAACCATGAAAAATAATCATAACTTTGCAAATAAAAGATGAATCCAGTGCTATAAGAATATACTAGAGTTATAGTGGTTATTGAACGTTATGGAAAGTTTTTTGGTTTGAAATTAAACACTGCATTACAGAAGAATGTTTTATTTATGAATAAATAGTTCAAATTATCTTCAAGATTACAAAATAAAATACAATCAACCCTAAAATATTGACAATTTCGTATAAAAAAATGTTTTTTTTTTAAATTTGAACATGGTCCTAATGTGCATGAAGTTTTTTTAAACAGATTACAACATTTATCAAAGAAATCAGGATAAAATTACATGAATAAACTTTCAAACACACCAAAATTAGAAATTAACTTCACAATACCGCCGTTTAATTCCTAGTCGCTCACGTTTAATAGTAATAGCAGTTGTAACACAAACTTCAGTTTCGCGGTATATATTTTCCGAGAAACACTTTAAAAGTTTATACGGCCGATCCGGGTTCTGACGTCGTCGTTTCCTCCCAAACCTCTCAAATATTTTAAAAATAATAACAACATAGAAATTTATTACCAGTATAAGAGTGAAAAAATGCAAAAATAGTTTTGAAAAATACAAAATTAATCTTACCGAATCTAGGTTTGAAGGTCGAGTAAATGACGTAGCCTTATTCTTTTTCATATCATCCATAGTGTTTTCATAGATAAGTAGTTTGCATAACGCAATAGATACATTAGCAAACTCGCCTAATGTAACATGTGCATCTGTGTCAGGTTTTGTGCTGTACAAACATAAAAAACATTAAATTGAAATATCCCAAGGTAAATCAACGTAAAATGAAATAAATGAATATCTGTTCCTCTCCAATTCATACCATAATACGTCATTGATAATCTTTCCGCCTTGCAAACCGGATGCTTCATCGATCATCATGTACACTGATGCCCCTGCTTCAAGTTTTTTCAAAAAAGCCACATCAACCAATTCAATTGGCCAACTGCAAGACCCATCCAAGGCATGTATCATCATTTTGCCGTCATCATATCCATATTTTTCAACCCACCCCACTTTATAGAATTTTTGAAGCTTTGTTTTCCAAAATACTAATTCTTTCTTGCCACACTCCTGCTTTCTAATGCAACATAAACCATTTCGTGTTTTCTTCGAGAAATTTTCATAGCTTGAAATGAAGAATGATAAAAATATTTATAAACAAGATACCCATTGTTAGTTGAGGAAGCATCAGGGGTGGCATCACCGACCTTTTGCTTCTTTGGAGGTGGT
>JAHZNA010000460.1:0-41005 GCA_027743935.1 Sinodicranocentrus sp. ZH6 | reverse complement strand
GAGTAAAAAAGATCCCAACCCAGTAAAAAAAATATTAACCGTGCAAGGGAAGTAAAAACATTAGATCTGGTATATCCCAAGATAATCATATATTTCATCACTTTGTCGGCAAAAAGTTGGTTCAACCAAACTAATGTAATATACGTACTTACAGTTTAGAGATTACAAAAGTTATACATAATCTAAAGACTGATGAAACAATAAGAAAAATAGAGAAAAAGTTATAAAAACCTGGATGATAGCAGCTATAGCTCAAACTTCTTATTAATTCAAAATTAAATGAATATTGGAAAAATGAAAACAGTGTTCAATTTAACATGCAATGCAGTTGTAACAAACTGTGACGGTAAAATATGTTCAAGTTTAATTTATATTAAACTATTGTCACCATACTTTATAGTATATTGTCATCTTAGACTTCATCCAAGAAATTTCCTTTATAACTGTTAACACGACTTAACCAAAAAAACCATTTCAATAGTTATATTGACTTACCTGATGTGTTCAGTCCCACTTGATTCCCTGAAGATGACGATGAAGATGAAGAGTCTTTTGACCCTAAGACGGAGGCTGAGCGAGGCTTTTCCTCCTCAATCTGCATCTCAGAAGCCCGTTTGTATATTGAGTAAACACTGGCTATACATTTCAGCTTGAGTCTCCCACCTCGAAAGCTGTTTGCATCTGTATCCATCTCCAAACTTGATTTTACCCAATTTCCTCTTGTTCCATCTTCAAATACTGGGAATTCATTGACAAACTGATCTTTGACCTGGAATAAACCATTCAGAAAACAAGTTTAATCTTCTGAGCTAAAAACTACAAGCTTCTTAATGCATAGCTGATAACTTAAATGGCTTTTGAGACGTATATACAGAGTAAAAAGTTTGAAGTATGTATCATCTATTACTTGGAGTGTTTCCTTCTTCATCACAAAACGTGTCATATATATATATATATATATATTCTATAGTTTCAAAAACAAAGACCTTCAAAGGAAGATGAGATGAGATATCGTGAAACAGTTTACACTACAAAGGTTACGCGTCCGTTGTACAACAGCAGTAAATATGTTATATAAACCCTTCAACTGCGTGAAGTCTCATTGAATCATGTGACATATTTCCTTTTCTCAATGACTCCTTGACATCATCACACGCAGGGAATAAAACCTTTCTCTTATACACTACAAGGAACACTTGTATAGATCAATAGAGAGATAACGAGAGCAGTGATAAAACGCGTAATAAGGTGTATTTCCTCTACCCTCTTTCATCTTCATCAAGATCTCCATCCAAGGATGAAGTTGACTATAGAAGCTTGGAGTAGGACGAAGACAAAAGAGAAAATGATAGATACATCATCCCAAAAAGTAACTCTTCAGGGAAAACAAGATTGCGTGAAAGATATCCTCCAACTGTGTATACTTCACAAGTCCCAATATAATTTTTCCTATTGTGCTATATCTCTTCCACAAGTTTGGTGTTAAAAAGAAGAATAAAAAAGGAGAGTAGTAGAACAAGTGGAGAATAGAAATGAATGGAATGAAAGGTTGTTGAAGGATGAAGGCCGTTTGACGTTCTGCTCATCGTAGTCCTTACAGAGAATGAAACGGGGTATGAAGAAATCTTGTAATAGGTTTGGATGAATGATGTATGGGACTCTGTTGGAAAACAATGCTGTCAGAAATCAAGTAAGTCAAAAAAAAACAGGAGTACTGAGGAAATCTCGCTGTTTGAAGCAATATAAGTAATGCTGCTTCAGCTTGTTCCACTTTATTGTTGGAGTTGCATGAGAAAGGAATCCTGTTTGGGATTAAAGTTACCAACTTACAAATCTACATTGTATGCTGAGGAGATATATATAGTGTGTAGATGGAAACATTTCATAAGAACTGTATGATGCTTACGTATGCCAGCTTATACATCAACTTTTGTCTTATTTGCCATCGTTTCTCATCCTAAAATTCTTTCTCTTCCCAAGTGCTTCACTTTTTTTCGGGCCAACTTCTACATTTACCACTTTTGACTTTGAGTAAAAAAAAGGCTTGCTGTGAGAGCACAAAGCAATCCAATCTTTCTCAGAGTCAGTCTCTTTCTCTTTGCTACGCTCTCTGTACGCTACTTGGACCCAAGAGAAGGCTCTCTAAGGAACTCGCTAAAATATTGGATACCTTTTGTTTTTACACCTTTTCCCATGTAAGAGCTCGAAAAGACGGTATAAAGCTGAGGATTTGTATATCTCGCATGGGTAAAATTGATACGTAAAATGTATACGTGAACGAGATGACATGAACGCTCAAAACTTTCTCGAGATAAAAGAAACGTGATGATGTTGGTTAAGCAAAGAATTGCATTCAAAGGGGAGCACGTATTGTACGAATGAAAATTACTTTTCTACGCTTTTGCAAGCTATATTCTTTCAACGGTTTCTCACCTTGCCCAAGTCACTTTGGGAAGGCTGGGTTTTAAGGAAGGACTTCAAAAACACTCACTGTGGCGAGGTGGCACCTCACCTGTCTTATCTTTATTCATTGATTTACTGCGTGATGAAGAATATTCATTTAAGCGCCGTAGTTTATCCATGCCACCATAGTGTACATCCGCCCACGCGATATAAGGTACAGATTTACATAAATGAGTGAATATAATATTCTGTCGAGTTTGCATTGACTTAATTTGATATCCCAAGTCCTAAGGTTTGTTACGTAAGCCTAAGAGAAAACTAACTAGATCCACAAATTTCTATTTATTGAAAGTCACCGTTGCATTTCGCATACTTGGCTAATAAGCCGCACGCCTCCTTGACTGTCACCACTGACCCAGTTTTGGGGGTACAGATTTGATTTTTCCATTCACCCCTGAGCATAAAACCCTTCTGGAGGAGAGCTATGTAGGCGTCTCACGCCCTCACAGTGACTGTCGAGTGAAAAGATGACTGGGAAAATTGGAGCACTTGAGCTGCTCGAGATTATTTTCTCTCTTCACCATATAAATATGGGTATACACTCACATAATGCGTAACTACACCAAGAAGCTTTTCCACCGAGCATATGTTCACTCTCTCTCTCTTTAGTGATGTGAAAAGGGCACATAAACTAGAAACGTGATATTTATCTGGCTATATGGAAGAACCTGAGAGCATGTACACGAGCAACTACATTTGTATCCCATTTCAGCCTCTCTCTCTCAATTCACCCTGTTTAAATAAATAAACAAGAAGTGGCCCAACTCCTAGATGAATGTAACAAGAGCGTTAGGTAGTTATTGTGTAAAGGATTTTGGGAGAGAAGTGCTCGTAACGCTTCATTATATTACTATTTGCTGCAAAAAATATCCTCATATCATTACACAGACTTTACCTTGTTACTTCAATTTTCAAACTCTTCACTTTTCACAACCTACTTTGGTACTTTCCCCACCCAGGAAGAAAGTGCTGGTGAGAGATGTAAAACTAGTCCGTTGGCAAACTACCTCACAAAACTTGTGAATCTATTGGGAGACACAGTAGATGCTAAAATACAGTCAACAAGCTCGTGTAAAATGTTTCGGTATCGCTACTTGGAAAGATATAAAATTAAGAGAAATGCTGAGAAAAGGAGATTCCAACCGACGGGTGTCTCAACTCTCGAGGGAACTCCTGCATATTTCCTTATCATCATGTGGGGACTTGCAATAATTGCACAGCTCTTTCTTTCCAGCCCACTCGGAGCTCGTTTCTTTCTGGTCTTTTGCACATCATATGATGCAGTCTATGTCTCTCTTCCTCTGCCCCAGTTTCTCTCTTTAGCTAATATGATTCCCTTCCAGTCAGTTGCGCTGCGATACCTTAGGTAGTCGCCAAACAGAGAAACTCATAATTCTATCTTTTCAAAGATAACTGCAATATGTCTTGCGTGTGAGAGAGAAAGGAACAAGTTGGGAAAGTGTAATCTTATTAGGGAATCAAAGAAATGCACAATCAAATATGCGAAACAAGCAAAGTTGTATATATGCATGACGAATGAATAATCTAATAAAGTTACTTAATCACGTAAACTTATTTCTCTGTAAATTGAATCCTGAAATATGAAATTTATCTTTATATCGAAGATAACCATAAGAATATAGAGCGGCTTAAGCCCAAATCCAACTTGTTAAATATATCATTACTGGAGAATCTACTTTGAAATGTTTCCAGTACAAATTAAAAATTCCTGGAAAAGAAAAAGAATCAAAACTTGTACTCCATCGAACCCAACAAGTATCCCTTCTCTAATCGCTTAGTTCATAAAAGAGGAAAAGGAGAAAATCAAATCACTTTCTTCCCCTGGATAACCTTTTGAAGTCATGCTAGTTAATTGGGAAAGTTTGGCGCACGTCACATCAACAACTTTTGTATATCACCAAGCACTTCCGTACACATCAAATAACACACAAAGTCTGATAACAAATTCAACCAAACTTTTTATTTTCCCTTTCTATCGAAAAACCAAAAAAAAGTGTGCGGGAAGCATATTTTTATAAATGAATTTCTAACATTCTCCTTATGTAGCAGAAATGCTCTGTTTACATCCTACCAAACAACTTGAGTAAATAAAAACTCAATATCATGAGACAACAAAGGAAGAGAGAGGAAAATTTTCTAATTTTGTCCAAATTCCTTTTCCCTGTGCTACCTCCAGAGGCAACAACGTGTACAACTTCAACATTCCGTAATATTTTTCCAAATCAGTAGCAAGAACAAGGCAGGCCTTTTTTAGCAACACGCACATCTCCACATACCCCAGTTCGAAACAGGATTATTGCAAACTAGCTGTATTGCATTGGAGGAGGTGAAAGCTTTCACAATCTCTGGGAATTTCTATTTGTTTACTCAAGCCTAGGGTTGTCTCGTAAACATTGTATATGGAATGGTTTTTACAGCTAAGCAATTGTTCATGGGTACTACTACCCACTTCCATTCCTTACCAACTCTTCTCATCATGAAATATTATTATACTCTTGTGCATTTTTTTCCTTTTCAGAAACCCTTTAATGTATCAAGTAAAAAAATGGCAAGTTCTGAACAAAACTGGTAAACGAGGAGGAGAGCTTTGTACTCAAAGTGTGGCCTTGATACTTTCTCCTTGCTTTTAAGCGGATGTAAAAAGCCCCAAGATGAAAAAGTAGGAGGAGAGGGAAGTTTCACGGAGATGCATGTACCTCACATTAAGTTTGAAGAAAGATGCATTGCCCCATATACTAGGAGAGTCAGAGAGGATTATTAGTGCTTCAGCAAAAAGAAGAAAGTCAGAGTAGAATCTTTAGTTTTCATATATCTTCCCAAGTTTTCACTTATTTGGAAGTTAAGATGCCTCTATATAAGAAACGCATATGTATACAAGAGCAAGTTAGAAAAGGCATAAAAAATCTTTTTTCAAACTTTCGAATAAACTTCATTTTTGTCATTTTCCCAGCAGTTGGGATTGTTAAATGGGCAAAAACACTAGTAAACCGTTCAACTCTATATCCTCGACATTGTAACTGCTCCATGTGTGATGGTTTGTTGGGAGGAAAAACTGCCCCACTTTTTCTCTCTTTGAGAAGAAACAACTTTCATGACGGGAATAGTTGTCCTTTCTCTCGCTCTACTTAGAATTTTATCCTTCCAATTTTGAGAAGTTCTCTTAATTAGGCACGCTCAGCACTGTAAAGTGATGAAAGCCAGGCGGATGGCGGATAGTTTGATTGGACAAGTTTTCCCGATGCTGTGCATGTCCTCGATTCTCCACTCTATGGAAAATTTCTCCTCCTTTTGCATCTGCTTTTCCCACATAAACAAAACAAAAGGTTGGATAAAAAGTAGTTGAGCATGACAGGAAGCAGCCTATGGGAATTACTATACATTGATTTGATATATGAAAATAATCTTCAGCTCTCTGTCTCTCTCCGCCACAACACACTTTTTCTTTGTCAGAATGACTAAAGTATATCAAATTCTATATCCTTGTGTATGATATTTTCTCTCTCTCTCTCTCTCTCTCTTTCAAAATAAGTATATCTGCTCAACGGATAAAGTACAAAGGGAAAAGTGAGCCGTGAATTCTTGGAACAATTGTCAAGTCAAAATAAAGGGATGTTTTTTATTTGCTTGAAACACGACATGCATAAGTTGTCTGTGTATACAAACTGTAAGTAACATTTTGTTGATCATACAACAGAGGAAAGGGCTACATCTTCCAAAGAAGCCTCTGTAACTCCCTTTGAGCAAATGTATACAGACAAAAGTATGCATATTGGCAATGCATTTTTACATCTTATTATAATTCATAGCTATTTCCCTTCTAGCCAGACCAATATCGATATATTCCTCTAAAGTATCAAGTGGAACGAGACTGGATATTATTCAGTCTCGTTGAATATGCCTTTTTCAAAACGCCAACCTTCCTTTTTTCCTCCATCTTTCATGCTCGATGATATACATTGCATAAAAAAGTTTCCAATTTTTTCCAAACTATCCTCCGTTCAAAGCGGAATGTTATGTAAGCATTCATTCATCCTCGAGAATGCCACGCGACACAAAGCGCATTCTAGGATGATGATGGAATGCTGTTAGTTTTTTTTCGATTCTGTTTTTTCTCAAAATTCCATACTTATACAAGTACCCAGCAAAGATGAGTACACAAGGATTGGTTGGATAAGCCTGTACAAGATTTTCTCTATAATATCGTCTTAAGCTTTGACATCAACTCTGTTGTACCCATTCTGCATTCTTTTATCCTCAAAGTGAAAAGTATCATCAGACTTTTCTTCTCCAAGCTATTCTTGTGCAGAATTGACGATTTCACTTTTGTGGCAAGTACATCATATCCAACAATAATACACAGTGGTAACGGCATCCCTTCCGATCTCCTACAAGTTGAGGAAATATGCACTATATTGCATGTCGTCGAGGCTTAAGTGTTTGATGTCGTAGTCATGTCATATTCCCCAAAGCCATAAACTTGAGTTTTTTTATTTTGAGGAGACTGACGGAATCACAGTTTGGAAGAATGGTAAAATGCACTATATCTCCCAAAGTTTAGGTACTTTTTTTGTATCCTTTGACTTGAAAAAGTACGAAAGGAGGGAATGGTACATTGTGCATGTGCGTATATGAAGCAGAATATCCATATAATTTTTTTCTACCTTCGTTTCACTTGTTCTCGTTTGGTGGTACAGACTCACACATACTTTCCACTTTTGAGAATGTTTATGTCATCATGCAGCTAGTGAATACATATGTGTACACAACAATTCCACGTGTGTGTACCTTCATGGTAGAAGGAAACTTTTTGTCAACAACTCTACAAAACCCTACTGACTAGAGAAAGGATGATGGGAGAGAAAAGAAGGGAGTTTAGAAAAGGGCGAAATATTTAAACCAGGAATTGAAATTTCAGTTTTTGTCATCTTCTCACATATTTTTCCACGATTACTACCACCACTTCCAACATAAGTATAAAGTACGCCTAGAGTCATGGTGCACGGAAGGAACGTATAGCACATAACGGGATGGATATAAAAACCCAATAGGATTTTTTTCTTATCCCGGAGGTCCTTCCACACAACTTTTCCAATTCAAGTGGTCACTCAACCGAAATGAGCTAAGGAAAGAAAGGAAGTAAAAGGAGACTATAATGGAAAGAATAGAAAAGGAGAGAAGGAATGAATAAGATTGAAGAATTTTTTTCTCCTTTTCCTCCTCCTCTTCCTCGTAACGGCCTACACATGAGAAGCGCTGAAAAGGAATTCATATTACCTAAGTGCATGCCCATAAAGTACAAAATGGTCTTGAAAGCTCGTATTTGTCCAACTAAGACCTGAAAATATTTCATCACGGCCATCATCATGATTATCATGATTTTTCTTGCTAGAATTACTCACAAGAAGGGAGAAAAGAGGGAGAGAGTGAGCAGCATATAAAAGAAAGAGAAAGTAACCAAGCAGAATGTATAAAATAAAGAAAAAAAGAGAGAAAAAAGGAGCGAAAAGAATGAAAGGCGAAGTTGCAAAAAAAGAGATCTGTTCAACTTTTTTTTTCTTCTTCTCCTTCTCTTCGCTTGGAAAATCGTTCCGAGTGAAACACACATATAAATGTTATCATTATTATTATACCATTGAATGAAAGGAAGAATGAGCAAGTTCACGTTTTTAAGATGTGCATATTATCATCATGACGGTTTGTTTTTTTCTTCGCTTTTCTCTCTCTCCCTCTCTCTCTCTCCACTTTTTTATGATTATTCGCATTCGCATTTTTTCCTCCAAAAAAGAAAGACCGCTGGTGCATGCCCTTGCTTAAGTTGGTGAAGAAGAGAGAAGTTTGTGAAAGAACTGAACCAGATAGCATAAAATATATTTTATATAATGTTCCTTTCTTCCTACAAAGAATGTCTAATATCCCACTTTTCAAATGATATAAAAGGACACGTAATATAATGTGTATATTTTTTCTACTATGACGATGCAACGGCGGTGGTGACACGGTTACCGGCAACAGAAATAAAGTAGAAAACCCGTGGTCCCTTCTGTATATAACCGTGTTTGGAGGTATCCTAATGCATGCATAATAATGTGCTCTTGTTCAAAAGCAGACATGTCGGCACATTTATAAGAAAGATTGGGTATGTAGTTTTCATCCAATTTCCCTTCCATTTCTCATCCCGAGTGAGATTCCCGTTTTTATATAGGCCACCCCAGTAACTGCGAGCAATATATCTTTCTTTCTTTGGAGGAAAAAATGGGAGAAAGTCAACTCTAATACAGACAAAGTTTTCTGTGGAATTGTGTTGAGAGAGGGGTAGGCACGTACAAATCAACACATACGGTTGAGAATCCACACACTAGAAACAGAAAAAATTCTGAAGGGAATATCTTTGAAGAAGGATAGTTCCCTGTGAATGAAATCACATGCGGGGAAAAGGAAACGTAAACTTGTAAAAAGCTACGAGGGTGACACTAGAGTTGAAAAAATATGAGCGTATTCACATGAATTGGAAAGACCGGTGAGATCGTTTGAAATGTAAGGAAATGAGTAAAATCATGCAAATATATTTTACTCGAAAAATTTTCACTTTTGGACAAGTGTGTTTGTAACCATTTCACTAGATTTTGTTCTCCACTCTTTTACTTCACATAACATATTATTCATGTTATAAGTAGCTCGTTTGGGATATCAACTTGGTGGTTTTGCTAATACTAGAGGTGAACCATTTTCAAATAAAAGAAATATTGTTCTCCTTCACTTATTCATCTTTTCCGGAAATGTCTGCAGCTCCAAAGCATCTTACGTTAAGACATGAGCTGGCGCTTTTCTAAAGCAAAAGTGAAAGCTGTGGAAGGGATCAAATGAGAAAACATAATGTTTTAAGTAACCAGTAAAGGCATAAGGACGAAAAAAGGGGAAACACAAAATGTTGTAGAGTTCAATATCGTGAACCCACATTGAAACTAAAAGGTTCATCTAGAAAAAAATGTAATAGGAACTGAAAGTGCAATAAGCCTTATGCACAACTATGAAACGAGAAAGCAGCATGTACGTAAGTATTTTCGTAGAGTACGAATGCATACACAATGTGGGACGTTGTTGATGTGGATTCCATTCTTCCTTATGAAGCCCATATTTCACTCAAAAATAGTAATTAGTCTAAGCCTCTTCCTTTGGCCCCTCCTTCCTTCCTCTGGTGTAGGTTACAAGGAGTAGACTACTAGACAAACTAATATTTTCAAACTCTTTTTTTCTTCCCTTTATGAAGAAATACATTTACGTACAAAGAGCAACGCTCACAAGCATCAGAGTAGTTACCCTCTGTGTGTTTTTCCATTTTCACAATTCATGAATTCATCCGAAAACTGCTTACAAAAGAGTCTAATAAGTTATGGTGTGCTTAACTGAGTTCATATGCCACATTGAAGTAATATGATTTTTACTCAACCTTCTTCCACTCTTTCTTCATCCCAGGTTGTTTTTCTCTCCTCACAATAGAAAGAGGAGAGAGAGAGAGGACCTTTATTACGTTTTTACATTTATTCCCTCATATTAGAATCATATTTTTTCCTTCTCTTCTGACTGTTTTATTATTACATATCTCTTTTCTTCTACTGCTGATTTCTTCCCGTTCTTCAACGTTTATTATGACTATTTTTCCCATTTTTCAAATAAATGAATCCACTCAAGCGCATTAGAGAATTTTCATTTAGCTCACGTCAAAGCATAATAGCGTTGTTGTTGCAGCAAAAAGGCGGAGTTGATGAGGACGAGGATGACATTTTAGAAAAAACCTAGTCCTGCACCAGCCACCATATTTCCCACCAGCTTTTGCTATTTACTCTTGAAAAATTTCCATACTGTTTTCCATAACGGTTGCTAATTGCATCGAAAATTACACTATTAACAAGGATTCTAACCTTGGGATTCCAATGCAGATAAGATATAAAAGAATATAAGCGAATTCTCGACGGAACTACAACGCCCTACCATCTTTGTTTTTTGTAATAATCAACCTCATATAGCATACCTAAATCTAAAGAGACATTTATATATCACCAATATTATACATACAGTATATAAAGGTATGTACTTATCTATTACTTTCTTGTTTCAGAGGGAAACTGACATCAAGAATGTTCTTCCATCAAAAGATGATTCGCTTATTCCCATGGACAAAAAGTATTCTCTCGTGTAGCCCGGATATTACGGTGTAGTGTTCACCATACCCTGAGCATTATTACTTTTTTGCGAATTACAGCATACCTTGGATTCTTATGACTATGACACAGAGTACACATCCTATGGCGTTCCACTTTCTCTCCCGCATGTATAAGAATTTCTTATTAAAATATGCATGCATGTAATCAAGCCCATATTCATAACCTGAAGTAGCTCCCCGACTTCCTTCAATTGGAGATAGGTGACTGTTCGGAGAATCATAATATTGCATATGGGATTGAGTTTTTGCTAGTGAAAGAGGGAGCAAATATTATGTCTCTACTCTCGAAAGACTTGTTTCTCGCTTTGTACGTGTAACCTCGTTTTCCTCTCACTGCGTCTTCCCCATATAATATTATACATTCCATAATTCCGGTTGTATGTGGACGGCGCGAAGCAGAACAGCAATAGTCATCTCTTTGGATCTTGATTGCGATGCAAAATTCGCAAATGGGGCTCCTAATATTTTTTACGTTTGTAAATGGGTTAGGAAATGTGGAAATAAATAACTACGAGACGATATCATTCTATTGGTCCTTCTTTTTATCCTTGTTTTCCACTTTGCCAGCTTTTTAGTTTTCTTGTTTTAAAAAAAACGACAAAATAAGTTTTAAAATGGGAGAATAGGCTCGTAACAAAACACGGTGGAAAAAGAGTGATTCTGATATAAGCTAGCTTTCCCTCAGCAGCGATGGGAGATGGAGACAACGTGCGAAACAGAGTTGTTCCCCAGCTCCTTTGTCGGTGCTGGCAGAGAAATTGTGAAATGTTGAAATAGCAGCGTTGGGAAATGAAAATGGTTTCTGCTCTTCTCATTTTAAAGGATGGAGGAATGTGTGATGAGACGATTTGTAGTACATACGCTAATGTGGAAAACATTGCATTGTGCCAGTATCATCTTGGCTACATCATTTCGTATCCATGTACATACATAACTTTCTTTATAAGAGAAACAAATGCGGCTAGTTGTGTGAGCCTTCACAATGCCTGTGGTAGCATTTCTAGTTATCTTATTTCCTCTTCTCGTTTCCCATTCTTAGTCCTTCTCCCTTCACAGAAATATTATACAGTTATGTGTAGTGTGCATGGGGCTGAGGCAATAATAATAGCAATAATAATAATCACTTGAGGCAGGCAACCATATACTTTTTTTGTTCTATCATCGCATTTACCAACTAATATCCATGAAATATACTGTAAAAGAAAGAATGGGAGAGTGGAAAGCAGGCCACTCTTTTTCCTCCTCTGTCGCTTTTCTTCCCCTGTACAACTTTTTTTCTTCTTTTTTTGCCTCGTTTGTATGCAGATTATAATGAAAATGTAATAATACAAATACACATTTCCGTTTTTCCCTGTTTCATGTGTATATCTCACTTTCTGACATTATCTTGAGCTTTCCACTTTAAGAACTCTCATGTGCATTTTACTGCACTAGTGTCTTTAGCCAACCACCAGGCTGTAATTTCGTTTTCTTTGTTGCAACCGTCACTACCCCTCTGCCCTATCGCGGAAAAAAGTAAGCATTGCCTTTAGCACTTGATACACTACTCACGCATTCCTCCAAGTCCCTTTTTATGGCTTCCTTTCTGATTGAGTTGAAAACAAACCGCAACTTACTTTTTAATGAAGCCCACCACCGCACCGCTATCTCACACTATTTATTAGGAACACAGCAAGAAAGACATGGAATGTGGACAAATGTGATTAAAAATACGAAAGAAAAAGGACACAGAAGAAAGGAAAGAAAAATTAGTACACAAAAGTTATCTGGGA
The DNA here is from genome assembly GCA_027743935.1 of Sinodicranocentrus sp. ZH6. Lineage (NCBI taxonomy): Eukaryota > Metazoa > Arthropoda > Collembola > Entomobryomorpha > Entomobryidae > Sinodicranocentrus > Sinodicranocentrus sp. ZH6. The sequence goes on along the minus strand of JAHZNA010000460.1, from coordinate 28,528 downwards.
ACAGAGCAGGTGTTTGATTCTCCTTGTTCATGGAAGCATACTAATAAATCTTGAATTTAGGCTTTTTGGTCTGCTGGGAGAAATAAGTGCGTACATTTATATTAGTCGACATCCGAGGTAAACGTGACTTTCACACGCACAAACAATACACTACAATTATACACACTGTGAATGGCACATACACACATGTTTATGGTGTACTCTCTTCCTCCCAAATTCCCAGTGACAGGGAGAGCACTACAGTGGATAGAGTTGTACTCAGACTCTTTCTTGTGCAAAATAACTTTTTGCTTTTGCTCCTCTGTGTGTGCTGGAGAAAGTTTTTACAAAGCTTAGCAAGTCCACTGCCTACTTTCATATGTATGCTTGAATGGAGGAAAAGCGGTTCAAATTAGCGCATCAAAAATTTAACATTAAACTTCCATTTACGGCTTAATTTCTCACTGGGATTTTAATGCAGCTTGAGGGTTTTTATGTGGGAAGTATTTAATGAAAGTTCTATGAGCAAAGTAAATTCCATGTTTTGCCCTGTCTGATATTTGATATTTCCCACTACTACTACACTGCGCATCCACACAACACACGCATCCTGTTCCTTTTTACTCACAAGTTTGAACAAAAAGCGTTTCAGCTTTGGAATAATGTGCAACCGTAATTTCCCCCATGAAATTATTCCGCATAGATACATATATTCCAATTTCAGAGAGTCATCATACGAAAAAGTTTTCCTCACAGATGCAACCCTACCCAGTGTAATATGACTCTAACCTAAATAAAATATCGGTGATAATATGAAATTGTTGTAGTGAAAGGGAAAGACTTGTAGAATCAAGAATAAAGCATGGCTCCTCATCCTCCCTCCTTCCAGCTATGGTAAATACTACTATACCCTCTTAAATCACAAGCCATTGTTGCAACCAAAGTAATAAAGCTGGGACGACGAAGCGATATATGAATGTGGTTCAAAGATGAGATAGTATACAACATACTAACGAACATGTACATTCATAATATACAATAACCATTTCCATGCATCTTCCTTCCCCTGCCTTGAAACTAGCAATTTGCCTTTGTCCACGTATCCTGTCCTACTACTTGAATTTCTCCACTTCCATCTTCTTAGCTTCTCCACCATGATATTGCCAACTCTGTGAATGTAAGACTTTGACCTGTTCTTTTACTGCGACAGTTGCTCGGAATTATGAGACAAGTTGTAAAATATAGCAATGTTCTGGGGAAGGACAAAAAAGGAATAATATATGTTGCATAATAGGCAGCTTAAGAAAAGCCCTTCGTCATCATCATCCTTATTATTATTATTATCTTCTGCTAGTCCGCCTAGATACAAACTTACCTTTTAGCGGGAAATGCATTATGTTTCTCTAAGCATATATGGAAATCCTAGTCTCACCCTGGCATAAAACGAATGGCCAACTACTCTCTTATGGTTTATGGGAAGCTGAGGAAGTTATCATTGTAATAGCTTGCCACAAGATCAATGATACATGTTTGATGACCTTAATAAAGGTCACAGCAGGGAAATCCAACGCCCGCCTACTCTCACACGACATGAGCTCAAATTTGTACCTAGACAGAACTAGCCTGAACTTCTATTAATCTAAAAGAGAGAGAGAGAGATACAAATACACATACAGGCAACTAAACAATATCAGCCTTTCTCCTTCTTTGATTTCATCAAATATCATATCAAGCATTGCGTAACGCAAGTCGATATAAGTTACGGGAATCTCGTTGGTTTATCATAATCATAATACATATAATCTTTTTTCCGTTATCCCTCTCACAAAATATCTTATGGATGTTGAGCGAAAGCAGAACACTTGCGAGAGGGGAAGAGCAGCAAAAAGATGATATGAAATCATTTTCCTTGACTTTTCCTTTTATTTGAAGAAACGAATGAATGACTGCTTGCCCGGCCGAAAACTCTTTGCAATCTCAATCTCCTCCGTTTCTTTTTATCCCCCTTTTTTTCGTGGATGGTAATGGAAGGAAATGTTTAGCTAGGTTTTCGATGGACATTCATATCACTCTTGGCACGGGAGTCATAACTCATGATAAAATGAAAGGAAGGAGGGTGCCGGCAACATTATTATGAAATGTATTTATTTTCCTTCTACATGCAAAAAAAAGAGATGCTTGGGTGTAGATCCCGATAATAGGCAATATATTATCTGTAGAAAAGTAAGTCCATTCTAAGAATATGGATAGTAGTAAATATCATAATGTGCTATTATAGCTGAGGAGATCATGCATGATTTCCTACAGTGATTAGAACAAATTTGTCAGAGCTTTTTTTCTCCTTAGCTTTTCCTTTACCTAGATTTACGTACTGTTTTGAGGTAGATAACAATGTCTGACAAATGGGATGTATTTCCCTGCAAGTTGACTTGTATCGATTTTGCTTTCCTAACTTTTACTCCATTGATTTCCGTTTTTTCTTCCATTAAATATAATTCGCTTCACATTGTTTGAGTTAGATTCATGATAACCGCTACCATTTGTAAGTTGTTACATATATTTATGACATTCGTATTATAATTTATACACATAAAATTTAATGATAACGATTTCTACAAAAGACATTAGAAAAAGCGTTCCTTACCTGAAGATTGTTGATGAACCATGTAATATTTGCGGCTGGTCGAGTAGGTCCAAATGAGCAATTAGCTCTAATTCTCTCTCCAACTTCGTACCGTGTCTTAGCCAACTCGATCAACGGTGTGTTCGTTGTAAACTCTGTTCCCAGACAAAAAAACATCAAGTTAAGTTTAGCCCGACAAGAAAGAGAAAAGCGGAAATGAGTAAAAGGCGAAAAGTACGAAATGAGGGAGAGCAGGGATGTAAAAAAAGGAGGAAAAGAATAATTGAGACTACTATTAGTGCTTTTTGGAGAAAGCAAAGAATCATCATCACCGAAAGAGAAAGACATTGAACCACGTAGCCCAACCGACAGTCACCAACCACCCGCTGTGCTCATATTCTAAAGAGAAAAGTAAGAATCGTAAGGGCACTCGTCCTATTATAATCATCGCACCGCCGTCGTCCCCCTCATCATCATTTTCATCAAAGCCACACACACGAAAAACTTTTCAATAGAAAGCACCAAAGAGCGAGACCATTCACTAAAAACCTAATAGAAGAGGAAAACAGTGTCACTTCAGTCGCACTCTTCGACATGGCAGAATATTTTTCCCTATACTCACTTTTCTTCCTTTGCCGTGTAGACTTTTGCAAGTTTTCTTCCTTTTTTCCACTTTTTCACCATTCTGTTTTTAATACATATTGTTCTACTCTTAGTTCTCGCAACGTAATGCAATAATAGGAGTGAATTTAGCGGAGCGTAATGTCACAAAATGTACTTTTCCTCTTTAAGCCCATTCCTTTTCTAGTTAATTGTAATGAGCCCTTGGTTCGTTCTCTGGAAGACTATTCTTTGGAGAGGAAGTTGAAAAGGAAAAGAGTGCTGAGAGTTTTTTCCCATCCCTCTTCCGGCCTTTTCGCTTACTTTAATTTAACTCACCTTTTCTCCTTCCTCTATGTATTTTACATGGTGCTTACGTTCATTTTGTCTAATTTCTTATTGAGCATTATCATTACGGAGAGAGCTGTTATGGGAAAAAGTGTATCAAGACAAATGTCAGAGACTAACTTTTCTTTGATATTCTCCTCAACGCAGGGCCACCACCCAAGGTTGACCGTGAGTATGTTACGCTTGTGAGCAAATAGGCAAGCATATATATATATATCATATGTATTTAGCATTAGTTAGATATAAAGTACCCCTATATAATACTATCAACTCAAAATATTTTTAAAAAAACGAAATATCACTGAACAATTGCTGACAAGTGGAATAACCGTGATAACGACGTGATTCGTTGTATATCACAAGATACAATATTAAATTGATAACATTGTAAATTGATATTTGTAAGCTGTCTTCAACGAGAAAAGTATACACATTCTTCATTTTTAGTACATAATCCTTATTGCATATCATCCCAAAGTTAAAGTGATATACTGCCCCAATATCAGCAGTTTACCGGATACACACATAGCTCTTCAGGATAAAGACGGTTTCTCATTCACTTTTTCACAGGTCATTTACTTTCACCAATGTAAAGAGGAAAAGTTTCTCATTCTTTATTCTGCCTATGCCTAAAGTACTTCTTCCGTTGCAACTTGTGTTTTTATTCTTCGCCATTTTTAAGTATATTGCATGATGTAGTGCTAAAAGACCTGTCATACTCCGATCCAGCGTAGGGAAAGAAGGACAGAGACAGTTATAAAGAGTAGAAATTTCCAGCCTATATACACCCCGCTTACATAATCATTTATACTATTACCCCACTTTTTAACGGTTTTATAGGGCTTTACATTTATTTCATCGAACGGAAGGGAGCAGACAAGATGGAACCAAATCAAGTAGGAAAAAGAGGAAACCTTAAAGAGCCATAATGTCTAAGAAAATGCTCGCCCTATTCTTATAAGAGAAATTTAACAATACATTGGGCTCTGTCGATAAATATTATTGTTCCCTTCTCCAACTCAAGCATACAACATTTTCATGACCCTTATTTTTCTCTTTGCTGCTCTCCCTCATATAAACTTGGGACGTAAATCGCTTTGCAATTTCCCTCAATTTTTTTCAGAGGAAAATTTGCTGGAAAAAAGTACACAAGCTACCATTAGAGAACGTGCTTGTTGGAGTAAATATGCAAGTTGGAGTTAGGAAAGCAGAAAATGAACTGTGTCAGGAAGAAAAGAATGAGTGGTAGTTTAGAAGGAGCCCATAAGTTATATGCTCTGTGTAGATGTGGCAATTGAGGAACGACACTATTCAATAACTTGCCCTCGTTTTCCTTTCTATGTATACATGGCTTTCAGCTTTTTTCTGTAAAATGGGGTAAGGAGTTAATGGGAAATTGCTTGGTAGTTGTAAGAAAAAAGCCATTTCCTCTAAATACGAAATCATCTCATCGTGTGTATTCCAAGTAGACATACACTATTCTTTCCACTGTATCAGCTTATGTGCCTAAGTTTACAATTCGTTTAACTCAAGAGTCACCAGTCATGTATGGGAGAAAAAATTCATGGAAAGGGCACATGCTAAAGTGGATTTAACTGTTATGCTGCAGGTTGCAGTAACTTTGTTTCCTATGTATAGTGCAATGAGATTTGTCCTTGAGTGTGTTTGGCAGTTTTTTGAATAAAGGTTTAACAGGAAAGAAGTGAGTTGGCTTATGCCACGAGCACAAAACAAAAACTGCAAAGTAAAGTACCTTGCTACACTTTCAGATTCACATTAAGCTTTAGTGTAAAGTGGAAATTGATAAGAATACAATTGATTGGATTCAAATATGTGCCAAATGCATTTGCACACAAAGTCGCACAGTCTGTTCCGTCAACCTTGTCCTGTTTCCATGATAGTGTTTAGTCAATCTTGAAGATTGTGAGTCTTTAAAAGTCAATCTGTTTTAACTTTGAAACTTATGGGGGAATTGTTTAAATATGGTTTTTGAAGTTTGAACCACAGTCGTGAACTTGACAGAAGTGACATTGCAACACTGCGCATGAAATTACAATGTAATATTGGAAAGTAAGAAAGTCAATACGATTCATAGTATAAACTGGTAAGTTGAACAAACTGCTTTTTCATGACATCAGCTACATAGGATCCAAGGTTTTTGGATAAAATAATTCGTGAGAATTGTCTGGATAATAATCAAAGTGAAAGCCAGAGCTTTGTTATTGTACGTTAATTAATTACACTAATGGCCAATTATGACTGTATAATTGAAACAAGTTCAAAGTCAGGTAAAACTTTGTATTATGAAAGTATACTGTGTAATTTTAGCACAGGCAACTCCGGATTGCTTTTACGCAACTCAAAACGTAGCTTTTATGTATTCAATTTCACTACTTGTATTCAGTAGAAATAGAGAGGACCATTCAAGCAAGATGAAAAAAGTGTTTCTGAGAATTGAGAGTAGAGCTTCACAAGCAAATCTAATTATTCACTATGCACTTCATGTGCATCTGCAATATGCAATAATATCGCGCAAAATAAAGGTGCAAGAGTATGCCATACACTTAAAAAACACTTACGATTACACTAAAATAGCAACCACTTCAACTAACAAAGATATATCAATTCGATAACTAAAACTATTGAACTTTGTTTGACATGAAATGAAAGGTTTATTTTACCCAGTATTCAAATTAGAATACCACGAACATGCTTCATCACATTAAACGTATTTTAACTCACAACAAAACTTATAGCATGTTTTTCATGTTATCGAATTCAGTCAAACTTCTTCATTATAAAAAAATATACTCATGGTAGATTCATAGTTCAAAAAACTCATGCATCAAACGCGATATAAAAATAGTTTCATCACACAATTGTATCCGTTCAGCTTCAAAACCGACTATAAAGGAGCTTCTCCATTTAACCAGAACTTGTACAATGCGCTACCGCGTGTTTTTGTGTGTAGCCAACGAAAGATGATGAAGTGCATTTACTTTGTGTGACTTTGCTCTATATATGCTAATGAACGTTCACAAGTGGAACGCACACTTTCATTTAGCTATTTTGCACTCGAGAATTTTCCCGTTTTCTCCAGGCTGTTTAAAATATGCGATACGGTATGCTGAAGTCACGAGATAATAGTCTATGTAGATGCACTACTTGTAGCACAACAAACTCAACTCATCTTTCTTTGTGTAAATTGCATGCACGGTTGGTGGAGAAAACTAACTCAACTTAACTGGCTCAAGAAAAATGTGTCATGCACAGCTAGAGACTACAACGAGCGAAGAAGAGTAGACTTAAGGAGAAAAAAAATTAAAGAAAAGTGTAGCACACTATTCACCATATATTTTGGTCTTGTCATCATCTCCCTTTGTTGTAGTATGTGCGGCTGAAATCTATTCACATCTTTTATTCTCCACTACAACACCACAGGTTTTAGCTGGCGAAAAAATACCTTTCACATTCCTAAATCTGTCTCCTTCACGTAGATACATTGTCGCAAGACACATTTTTCCCCTTCAAGGCATTGTCTGCGTTGTCAACTTCAGAACTGGAGGTCGATAGTTGAGATGATATATTACTTGCAATGCAGCACTATCTAGGCGCAGCTAACTCTCTAAAAGATGAGGTAATAATATGTATGTGTGTATGCAAGTGCCAGTGAGAAATGACAAAGGGAAGGGGATATTTTCGAGGGAACGAGGAGCGAGCCACAGCATACTATTTTTCCTTGTTCACTTAAACATCCCATCTTCCTATACCTACCTCATACCTCTCACCACTAGTCATAGTCAAAGTCTTCATTGCTGTCATCAAAAGATATTGCTATCACTCTGGATATAGACATTTGAATATCTATCTTGGAGTAAGTTATGATGGAAACGAAATCCGACAGGATGTTATGAGGTGGGAAGGTGACTATTTGCCTGTCTCTTTGGCGTGCTTACTTCCACACGAGTTGGATGGAGGTACGATGCTACTCCATTTTGTTCATCTCTTTCACAAGCACAACTTTCAACTCACTTAGAGGATCAAAATGAGCACTGTCAGCTGGTCTCTAATGTAATGTCAAAATGCTTCCTCCATTGACACCAACTTCCGCCTTCCTTTTAATCTTTCTCAAACATGGTCAAAAGTGCTTGGGAAGGAAGGTAAATGTTAGAACGTAATAAGGTAGAAAGGCGAGAATAGTGTATTTTTTTAAGGAAATGTCTTGTGGAATTTCTTGTGATGTGATTTGGATAGCTTATCCTATGCAATTTTGGGTCGTTATTTTGAGATGAGCCGACACAATGCTTCGTCACCACTTCAAAGATAGACGTAGTATTTTCAACAGTCTTCGCATTACAACTCTGGACAAAACGTGTGGAAGAATTTCCTTCTTGCATTTTAAAATAGGATCCTACGCATCCTGCAAGTTACACATATTTCTAGAAAAAACACACCTATATATTCGTAAATTCGTAATTCACAGGTAGTCTTGAAACACGTCATGTACCTAAACCTAAATCCCAACAAACTGTTCAAGTATTACCATTTAATCATGGTAAATGACAAGCATTCATTTTCCTGTGAGGAACAACCCTGGAAGTGAATGACATTCACTGTTCATCATCTCCATCCTCCTTCCAGTCTTCCAGTTTCCAGTCTTTGCAACTCATCATCAAACTCATCAAGAGAATAGACAGCACATCGCCTCACACTGGCTTTGAATGATATTCATGGAGAATGAGACAATATTAAGGAAAATTTACATACGGGAGCGGATTCGTCAAATGAACGTTGTACTGATGAATACATACCTATACGTGTATGTTTACATATATATGTACATAACTTAACTAGTACAGAACAGGTTATCTGCACTAGTTTACTCTCTACCTGACTAGTTTAACAACAGCTGGAGACTTTCTAACGGATGACGGATTTTCCAGTCTAAAGATAATGCTTCAACATGCTGGTAAGATTCAGCTGAGCATCACAGATTTCCGGTGTGAGCTCGACTCAACTACATGGCTCACGCCTACACAAAAACCAGTGGGGTTTTGTTATTTCCAGAAGCCTCAAGTAAGTTGCAATATTACTAGGTTATTTTCCTCAAAAAGACGCACATAACTAGGTACATCTGTTTTCGCAATTCTATTATGAAAATGACAAAGCTTACAAGAGCTCAGGGCTCAGAGTACACAGTCAAGTACAGCTCTGGCTAAAAAAAGTAGGTCATAAATAAACTCCCTTTAGCTACAATTCCCTACTCTCAGGATAAAAGCATTGAGAAAACAAATATTTTCAGGAAATGGGAAACGCGGAAATTATTAATAACAGTAAATCCCCCCAAAACTTACCTACTACAGTCATTTGAGCTGAGACAATATCAGTTTCAAATTCAGGAGCATCTGCTGATACTTCACATTTGTAAATTCCTGTCTGCTCATGGCGGACGGATCGGAGCATCACCTTGTGTTCGTCCGATTTAGATATCTGAGAAAAAGAGAGAGAAAAAAACTTTATGACTTTATGCAACAAACCCTTTTTACATTTCACAAGTGAACCATCCATCATCCTGTCGAACTAGAATCATTTAATATTGTATAGGAAATGTTCCTCCGGGAAAAAAGTAATGTTCGACAAAGATCACATTTATCCCTTTCACTAACAAGATGTCTTCCATTGTATCGAGTAATAAATAACAAGAAAAGTTTTAATGGCAGCCAATTACTTTCTCCGTGAAGAATAAATAATAGGACAAGAAAACGCCACTCTAACTACATTATTTTGTACTGTAAGGAGCTCAAACCTTCATATAAACATTTCTAGTAATATCAAATGTCGTACTTACATCAACATCAACCCCCATCGTAGAGAAGGTTTGAATGGGTGGAATTTCTTTAGGGATGTATCTGTAAAACTCCTCTCCTTCCAGGTACCATTTCACAGTATATAAGGATTCCCCATGGTCCAAGTCGTACAGACAGGTAAGGGGAACATCCTGATTAATGGTGACTGCCGCGGGAACCGAGATTTGAACATTCTTAAGCGGCTCAACCCCTACAGGAAAAAGAAAAACAAAAGAAAGGAAAACAATATTAGATATTATGTAGCTTTCTCCCAACCAAAGAAAATCGTAGAATGAAAACCAAACTAATTAATTAGGGATCGTAATTAATGTCAATATTGAATTTCCTCTTTCTTCCCTCCCTCCCTAGTCTCCCCTTTTCGTTTGAGGAGATCAAGACGAGGTGTTTGCACGTAAGACTTTGCTTTTACAAGTTATCTTCGTGGTCTTGCATTAGCGGTTGCAGTTTTTCCTCATTCATTCGCACTCCGTGTCTTTTTACAAATTCCTAGCTGAGCAAGAGGAGAAGAACTGCATTTGTTAGGGAAAGCACAAAAGGATCGTCTTGCCTCCTGATTAATTTTATCAGAAGACCTTTTGTACACGCTGCTAGAATACCCATCTCTGCCGACTAATCATCTCTCACAACCTTTTTATGCTTTCCAGTCCTACCATCTTTTCATTAATTCACTTAAACTTGCATAACTAAAAGAAAGTGCGGCTTCGTGTGTGCTCGAGTGTGCAGGAATATGAACCCAGTAGATAAATAATCTTTTGTGTAGTCTTTCCACAATGTAAAATTTGTAACTAAAGTAGACACTCTTTGTGAATATGAGAGTGAGAGAGATACTTTTTATTCCTTTCCTTGTAATGCTATATATATATGCTGGTTATATTCACAAAGTATTGACTTCCACATTTCCCTACAATCTTCATTTACTTTTCGTCCCTAATGAGGAAAATCTAATCTTGTCTTAGCAAGAAAGAACTGCGTGTGAATCCTTAAGAAGGATCGACTTGATTGTGGGCAATGTCAAATATGTATATCGAATTTACAAAGTGCTTCGACGTAAACGGCGCAGAGAGTTCACAAGAATAGGATTATGAAAATTATGATACTTTGTATATCTTGGCCATGTAGGTGGCCTTCCTTACCGATCAAGATAAAGCAGAGTAACCTTTGAAGTATACTTGAAAAAGCTTTTTCATATTTTCATCACCTGATTCCCATCATTTATTTAATGATGTTGATGATAAGATGAAACACTCGACATTCAAAACTGAAGTGGTGTTTTTCATAATAATATGTAAACATTCTATGAGGAGTCAGGAGGGTTCATCAGCATTGAAATTTTTATGTACACATTATGCCGAAATGTAAACAGTAAATAGTGAAAGTTTGCTTTCAATTTTTTTTCACTGGTGAGCCAAAAGAACTCAGAAAAGGAAAGAGGAGATTTCAGTTTATACGTCAGAGAAGGTTTAGTAAGAAGTAGGAAGGAGGAGTATTAATACAGGTAAAGAAAGCAGTTGTTTGTTTATCTAATGAAAAAAAACTTCATTTCATCTGCTTAAAGTATATCCAGTGGATTGGTAAATATACGTAAGACATGTATCCTGTAACATCCACCAGAAAGTAAACCTTTCCAAGGAAAATGGTGAAAACGGAAAATATCCTTTTTCCGTTTCAATAGCACACAGAGCTTTCAACTAACCATTCGTTTACGTTATGACTATTGCCTCTGCTCCCTCCTCCCTTTCACATATACAGGAAGACTTTCTTGAAACCTCTTTCGATTTATATGCACTTCTCATTTCAAAAGAAGATGAAGATAGTACGGCATTAGGATATACGTAAAATTCGTAAATAAGCGTGTATATGTCTACTTGTATTTCTCGTTGGAAAAAAGTATTCTATTACTTGTGAAGAGAGAGAGAGAGTAAAGAGGGTGTGCTGCATTATGTGGATTACTTTACTAGGGCTACTTTCCATTTCCTATATAAGCTTTATATGTATAATTTTTCACTCTAGTTTTCCCTCTACACTGAGAGAGATCCCTAAATGCAACTGCTTTCATCCAGCTTTCTCTCCCTTGTTATGCTTATTCCTCTCGTTTGTATTATTATTAGGTTTGTTTTTCTTCGTCAACATTGCAAGGTACTTTTCTTTAGTTAAGCTTTGTAAGGCGAGAACTGTTTGTGTGTGTGTAAAAAGGAGAGTGTACATTGTATACTTTATTTTTTTGTGGAGAATTTTCAGAATAAAGAAAGAAGAGGGCACAATGAGAATCTTTTTTTCTTCTCTACTCCATTCTCCCTCTCTTTTGAGTATGGTGGTGTTGCTGTCCCTGTATAAATTCGTGTCATGGGGCCCATTAGTCGAGACAAAAGGAGGGAGGTTCTCATCTCTCTCACTCTTCTTTTATTTTTCTTCTTCTTAGTTTTCCTCCTTTTCAAAGATGTGAGTTTGAAATAGCATAAGAGAAAAAGAGTGAGTGAGAGTTTCTCTCACTCGCTTTTCTTCTTTTCCTCTTTTATTTCCCGTTTTTATCCTACTTTCTCCTCACATATGTTTCACAAGCTGTCAGGGTGACTTGGCCTGTTTTTGGGAGAAAATGTGCTGTTGCGGCTACGGTGTCCTCAACAGGGACCTGCAAAAATGGCTGTTCTACTCATAGTATCATCACGTAATGTAGGTACATTATATAACCGTGAGCAGGAGGGCTACGTTACGTTATGTATATTTTTACTCCTACGCATATATTGTGTATTTTCCTAGAAAAAAGGTAAAGTTTGGCTTAGTACTTTTACTAAAGGAGCACAAGACCAGACTGGAATAAAGAGTGGAGTTTATGTGTCGTTGTTTTCGAGTACTAGAAGTATTATGCAAAAGTTGAAAAAATGTGCGTTTCTTCTTGCAAACTTTATACTTTTTTTATATAAAATGTCTCGTTTACACGCTTTGTGTTATTTTTCCCTGTAGATTTTTCCTTTCGAATCAGAGAGAAGATAGAAAGAAAGTATGAGAGCATTTTTCTCTGAAAGAAAGAATAACCTGGGAATATATATTGCCTGAGGTATTGTCGCTCTTGTCATTGTTCGAAGCAAGCAGCCGGTAAAAAATATTCCACTCGAAGAGACAGCTGGTGCATTACAACCAAGACAGAACTACGGCCTGGTTTTCTCTAATGCTCCTATAATTTAAATCAGATCGCTACTTGTGTGCCTTATATAAAAATGTATACTAACTACAGCTAAATATTTTTTCTTATAGAATTGTGTGTATCTATATGCTCAGTGGGTATCATAAATATTCTTTGTATTCGTGACCTGTAAACGTCATGGTAAGGGTAACCGCACGAAACCTAAAAGGTTGCACCTGCTCTTCTCAGTATCGATTATGCTGTTAGTAAATTCTCCGGAAATGCCTTTGCACAACACAAAAGCTACACATCTTGAATAACAAACAGCCTTATGAAAGTTATCCGCTAAAAACTCAAAATAAGTAGGAACTCACTTTCTCCAAATCCCCTGCAAGGACGTAGACCAGAGAGTAGTCTCAAACAATATTACTGCGTTCGTAATTTGCGGAAGTAATTATGAGAATGGAAGAAATATGCGTGTAGGCTTGTATCGCCATTTCAATGGGATGGAGTGAAATGTGAGAAATATGAAAAGGGACAAGAAATAATGGAAAGCGTGCATGTGATGCATGGATCCATTTGCAATGTAGATTCATGCAGATATGAGGACCGCCTGGAGTGACATCTATATAATATCCTGAGTGGAATGAGAAACTTTTAATCTTTTTCGAAAAAAAAAACTACTTTTACTGTCCCCTGAAAATAGTGCAAAATGTAACGCAATCTTTTTCCATTCGAAATCGAACACGTACCGAAAACTTTTGTTTAGAAAACTCCAGATTCAAACTTGAGCACGCTCCATTTGTCCTGGTTGAATTCACGTGGAACGTGGTTTCCTGCTCCCTGCCAAGTGGATCTTTTTTGGTTTTATGCATATGTATTGTTGCAATTTTTTGGCATTAAAAGTATTTGCACGATGTGGTGACCACATACACACTTTTTGTTCCTCTCGGTTCCTTTCCAAGTCAGAAAAAAGTGAATTGTTTGCTAGGTATAATTTCATCAGAAAGCCACGCAACCAGCGGAAAAATGGGTGTGCGACCAATCGAGACCTCATTAATCACACTGACAAGTCGATACAAGGGAAAAAACCGGAAAAACGTCGAGGTTTTAGGAGGACATAGTGCACCAGCTTAAAAAGCATTATATTTGTTATGTCATTATGTACTCGTGTCTTACTCTGTCTACATGGTATACAACGTGCAAAATATATTGCAACGTTCAAAACCAGACAAAAAATCGGAGAGATAAGTGGATTTGCTCTTGTTCAGTGTGTGGTTGCTGTACCCCTTTTTCTTCTGTTTTCTCTTGACTCTCTAGTGAGACTTTTGGCTTTGCTAGATTTCTGTGGATAATGCAGACATGGAAAAAATGGACGGAAAATACATAGCTTTACTTCCCCAGTTTCCTTTCCCCTCCCAAAAATAAACGTATACAATGGCTTGCAAAAATATACAATATTCTGTACATTGTACAAAGGATGTGACCGCTAGGAATTGTAAAGATATTTATGCATGTATATTCCTTTCTTTAGGCTGATGCTTGCATACAGTTGTGGTTTTTGGAGGAAGCGAGCATGAACTTCGCGATGGAAAACTTGGGCTAGTGGAGATTGTGAAAAATTGTATTAAAATCCTTTTCCTCTTGTCCTTTTTCTCTATAAAGTAAGGAGCCACAGGCAATGTTACACTTTTCATTCTTGCCCCACATTCACTTTCTCTAGAAAACCACACACAGCTAATATCTGCATGCTGCGGATTTCACCAGGCATGCTTGTTGAACTCGACTACAAAGAATCAAGAGTAAGTCCGTTAATGACATGTAACCTTTGATGTTCCTTGAATCATTTTCCACGGGCATATGCATCCCACATGCTCAACACTAATGTACAACGTTGACCAACATAATCTCCAGTCATGCTTTCCAAGAGTTCTAAGAACTTTATGAAATTGTGGGAAAGCAATATCTTATTCACATTTCCATTCCTATCCACCAGCCCATCTATTTTTTCCGTCAAGGAAGGAAATCTTGAGGATGAAATTCTGTCGTCCAAGATAGTAATAATAGTCCACATAAGCTTGTATATGGAATGTACACTATAAACAATATATACATCCGAGAATACTTGGTGGCGAGTGAGTTTCTCCTCCAAAATTTGATTTATTGTTCATTCATAAGTTCAAAGGGATTGACCCACTCACATCATCAGAGAGAAATGCATTTACACGCTCTACTGGAGTCATTACTCGTATTCTTGCTGGTACGGCCACATCTAGTCAACCGTTATTTCATCCCTTCCGGCCAGCTCTACATGTGAAGCTTGAGTCACTAAGCACGTATCTTCTACACCACAATTGGGCGAGTGGCGCGTCCTCGTGAAATTACACACACTTGAAATGAGGAGACCATTATCATCCAGTCTATTCCTCCCAAGTTTATTTCAATTCAACCAATTCAATGTGCTTCATCGATTGGAAAGGAATAAATTTAACAATCCCCTATGTCTACATTACATTATGGAACAGTATGCATATAGCCACCCATATAAATGTGTATGTATTCATGTTAACATATCATTTCAATATATTTGTTCCAGGAAGTGTAGAGAAAATCCAAAGCGGAGAAAACTCCAGAAGGACGTTGAGAATATCTCAGATCACAAGCATTATAGAGCTGCTGATTGCGAGTTTTTGCGAGGGTGTGACGTGCATCACGACATGGATCCTTTGCTATTGTGTTCAAAGTTTGAGAGATGGAGTACGAGATAAAAACCAACACACCATATTACTTCCCTCTCAACGAGACTATGTATATGTGTAATGGAGAAGATATGTATGAGTTTAACAATGTAATTCTGAAAGTGGATTTCAAGGAGAGCATGGCTGCGCTACATGTTTGACAATGTCTTTGAGCGACGGCTCTCGTCCACATTCTTCCATCCATTTTGGAGAAGATCCCTTTCTCATAATGTATATTTGTAGTATAACGCTCGCCACTATTTTTCGCCTCATTTCCCATCAACTCAAAAGGAACTTGAAGATGATAATGATGAAAGCGAGGATGATCGTACTGTGCTAGCATACAACACCCTATCTCCTTGTTTGTATAGAAGCAGGTATAAAAAAAGAGAACCAGGGAGAGAAGTTTCTCTTCTCAATGAGATCTTAGGTAATTGGTTCAAATATCTTGAGTTTTTTCTCTATCCTCATGTGATCTTCGAAATGGCTAGTCTACCATATTTGAAGGCTCAAGGCAGTAGTAAGAGAGTGACCCTTTGTACAAAAAAAGTCAGCTTAATCTCACTACAGAAAAATTGACCCATTCTTTTTCTCAATTCACCTTGAGCTGCCCATTTCCTCTGGCAATAAGGTAGTTTTCCAAGAGTGTGAATTACTCTAAGGGAAATCCTAACGAGAGAAAGAAAGAGAGAAAAAAAACTTTTACTCTCTGATGCAAAATCCCTTTGATTTGATTCCCTCTTTTGGTGTGTCTAATAATCATCCTGGAAAGGAGGCGGATATACCCTTTGTAGAGAATGCAGACAGCGTTTATTAGATGAAATCTCTATTAAAACAAAGTCGATTCAAAGAGTAAACTGAGTTTTCATCCAACTTTAACTAAATTACATTCTTTTGCTTTCATACTCTTTTCTTCATGGATGGAGTCATTGAGATGAGTAAAAAATAAGTTTTTTTTTCTAAATACTTTCTTCACAGTCTCCTTATTTTTTGTACCTATGCCACACACTTACATATTTATGTATATTTTTATACATTGAGCTTTTGAAGTGTTGCCTTGCAATCTTTCCCTATCCTCTTGTCTCTCTGGCACACTTCCCATTGTCAGCACAACATGAGCAAATGGTAGCAAATGATCCAGAATCCCTTGTACTTTTACATTCCGAGAGTCACCCAGCCATAAGGAGATCCACTTGAAATATATATAATACAGTTTATGTATAGGAAAGAGATTATAGGATGGGAAATGGGCAAAGGGTATGGAAAAACGGGAGGGAGCTCTTCTGTCTTTTTGTTATATTGTGCATGGAATGTGGATCCGCATCAAGAGATGTTACATGTAACCCACATTTTTTCATGTGTGACTCTGTGTACACATCCACTACCATTTATATAGCTGGTGTGTGTCCTTTAGCGCTTATTTTTTTATAGAAAAAAAGGCCTGTGTCACTGTCCTTGTCTCTTTTAAGAGCATTACTGGTGATACTGCAATTTCTCTCCGTTTTTTATAACATGAGATTGTATGATTGCATCATATTATAGTCATCGAATATAGCCCACTCTCTCTCTCTTTCCCCTTCGCCCAATTCTACATGTATACATTCAATCTGCAACAAACTACATAGTTATGGGCACTACCATGAGTTGGATAATCGTACACAAAAAAGTGAGAGCCACTTTGGGGGAGAACTTCAGTGGAGAAAATATTGAGCACCATTCGATTTTATTACAGTCTGAGGAAAAAAACGTTGGTTGGCGGATCTATCAGGATTTTGGCTTACATGCACACTATTCCACTTACTTACTTCCACTCTTTCTCTCTCTCTCTCCCTCCTTTACTATTTTTTGCAATTTTCTAGAAAAAAAATACTCCTCCAATGTTGTCCCCTTACTATACATGCACATGTGTGGGGAGACATTTTTTAAAACAGAGCATTCTTTGGCTTTCTTATACATCCAACATAGCCACACTCAAGAAAAAATGTATCCCTGAGAAGAATGGGTTGTGTGACACTAAAAAAAGCAGAGATACATACATATCTGGGTGAAAACTTTATATCTACCTAATATATATTTATCCTGGGCAAGAAAATGTATTACAATGTGTGTAATGCCCTATTGTCACCATTATCCTGTATGTTGGAACTTAATGCTGAAGACCAAGCAAACAGCGCTATCACTAACAAAAAAGCTATCTGTATCTATCTCCTCTCGTTTTTCTCTCCGACTTTCTACTTCCTTTTTACCCTTTTTTCCTTACTTAGGAACGCGTTAAGCTCTTTAAAGAAATGTATTCATCTTTTCCTGCTATCCATTCAAGCATCTAACAGGAACGCCACTGCCAGCAGAAAGCTGTTACATTGCTCACTTAGCACGCATAAAGGAAATGCATACATTTTTACATAGATATATCCTCCCTATTAAGATGTACACATGGAGTCACTAAAGTAGTTGCGAATGTAATACTCGCACACACACATACACACGTAATAATAATAATAACGTTAGTAGCGCTCTCCCACACAACAACTTTTCCGGGAGATGTTCCAGATTTTCACAGCTTGATATACTTCCTCACTTCATGGATATTTGGTGGTAGTGGAGAGGAAGGGTTTGGCAAAAATGAAACAAGAAATTGTGTCTTCATATTATTCCAACAGTATACACTCACACACACACAAATATATATATAATTCCGGATGATGGAAAGGTTTCCAGTTTGTAGATACAGAGAAAAAAGCATTCTGTCCCTATTCCCCTGCATATGGATAAGGATGCTTTTTTTCCAGAGAGTAATTTCAAATGTCCCATTTTCTCCTATGCAACTAAAGAACAGGCTGTGCCTGTAGAATTTTTTTCCCCTTTGGTGAACGTGAATGGCTGTGCGTTATGAGTGTATTATGGGTGAAATGGAGAAAAAGTGGAGGTTCCTCTACCATCCTTCTATTAACTATTATAACATTTTCAAATGGACTCGAAAGTGAAAGCTGAGACGAGGAAAGACAGAGAAAAAGGTATACATTTGTGTGCTAGCTGATGATAATGCTGTCTATAGACGTATCATCAAGTGTCTACAGGGAGAAAGCTGTAGTCTCCGGTATACTGCACCTTTTCAGGGAGAAAGGGTGCTAAAGTATTCAATTTATTGTATTACCTTGGCGTTATATACCATTAAATTATCACACACACTCCCATAACAAGGCTAACTAATCTGGATCAAGCACCATTCATCCCAACACCTCTTCACTTGAGCACTTAAAGTATACACAGGGTATATATAACGTAATCTTCCCGAGTGAATGTGTTCTTTTCATTCTCACTATAATATGTAGGTGACTCCATGCATGCACCACATTTCAAGCTTGATGGAGGTAGAAATGGTTAAAAAAAAGTGGAGGCATGTATAATATCACTAACCTAAATTTACACCCATCATAAATGGATATTTTTTGTGAGTCGACTACCTAGAAAAAGGTTGGATTACTATTATTACTCCATCTTTTTCATTCTATCATTCCCTCACACATTTGGCATTTGGCTTTTGTCGACAAGTTTTTGAAACAAGGAGGATTCAACTCTCTCAAGTGGCAAGCTCGTTATACGTTTCAGACAGAGAAGTGAATAAAGTGAGTGTACAAGGGAAAATAGGGAAAGTGATATCAGGAAAATTTGTTGGCGGGAACGATGAGGATATGATTATGGCAATTCTATATTCATAAACTATATCTGTACACTTCTAGTTGCATGCACACTATAGAAATTACAGGGTGAAAGGGATGTACAAAAATGGTATGCATTCATTTCACACTCGGTTGATCTATAGAATCAAGGGTATAAATAGATTTTCATCATGTGTAAAGGAAAATGATGATGATATGCATATTATCTGTCATCATTGCTCTTCGATTCTTATGGTATGAGGAGCGCACAAGATTTGTTACAAAATCTAGATGCGCTCCTTATGTGGAGAATTTTCTTTAGCTCTTGTGGTGTATGAGGGGAAAGACATGAGTGTGACAATCTAGCACATTTATTCTCCGTAGTATAGTAGAGAGCACTCAGGCATGATTATTCAAGGATGTGCTTATAAAGATCAGCTCCATGCTTTATACCAATGTCAAACGATTTATTGCGAGATACTTTGCTCGTTACAGGAATATACCTTTCTGAGTGGAATTTAGACTATGATAAGTTTTTAGAGATTTCCAGAGGTTGCCCATAAGCCTTCCTATAATATTTTCTGATTGGATTTGAAACCAAGAAAAGTATTTTCCCCCGAAGCTTAGTTGCTGCCAATTTAAATTAGTTTGGGATTTAAAATCAAAATTCTTATTAAACGTTTTATATTATAAATTACGAAATAAACTGAATGACCTTCAACTTAAATCTCGCTCGTTTGCAACATCACCGACCTTCGTTTCCCACACGTTTATCTGTATTTGAACAACATGTGTGCCCTTACCACCTACGTAGTCCCTTGTAAACAACAACTAAAACGAATCGCTCGAGAAACCTGAGCTTGTTAGTAATCACCTAATCACTTCGTTTGCTTAGAACAGTCGGGTGACCTAACTTCGTAGAGCATCTGGGATTGCGCAATGATGTCAAAAAAATATGATATGATACCAATTGCTATACTCACTGTTCATTGAAAACTGGGCTATATTGCATTTAAACAACAACAAAACAACCCTTTAATTTTATTGCTACGCATGAGGTAGCAGTAAGAAGGATACACACTATTATAAAATATTGCTTGGACAATTCCTGCCTCACAAATTCCAAGCCGTCCTTTTTCTTTGTGTTCCAGTTCTGTCGGAAAAACTCGTATTTCAATAACGACCCTTCGTTGCTGTTGCCCCACCGCTTAGAAAACTATGTGGGTTGAGAAGACTGGAATGCGAATCTATAAACAAGAAAATGGCAACCGGGAATGTATAATCCTCGATCGTTCAAATCGTCTAAAAGTCGGTTTTACTAGACTACGAGGAACACATTTGATATTGCCTATTCCTCCCAAAAACTACATACTTTCCCCCCAGCAAACCGATCTAGAGATCTAATAAATACGAATACGGTGTCACATGACTTTTTCCCATCCCAGAATGTCGCGGCGTTTTAGAAAAGTCTCTAGTAAACCTAATACCCGACACGAAGCAATCCATTCGCTGAATCTTCACTCAAAACTACGATATCTTGACTTAAGCTTCGGGAAAAAGAAAGACTTTTTCCCGCTACCATTCGAAGGAATGCAAATGTAATATTGAATGTCAGGTTGAATTGATGGGACATGGCATCTCGAACATTGCCACTGCCTACAATGCATGTCAGAATTTTTACCCAATATATCCACCATACTCGCAGCCACAGGCATAGAGAGTGAGAAAGGAAATAGTAGGCTATTTTCATGGTTTGTTATTTGGAGTAGGGAAGTAAAAAAGAAGATTCAATGATATGTATAAGAGGGAAGAAGAAATGGATCGAAAAAATTTAAGGCAATTTCACCAACTGTCTTTTAACTTGATGATTGGAGAATTATTGAATTCGCATGGGGCGGCATAGCAAAGAAATAAAAGAAGACGTATAGGCTTTAAGGGAGTATCCTAACAATAAACTTGCATACAATGTCAGTCAAGTGAATATTGCAGAGTAGAAATAAAAAGGAACCCAAGAGAAAATACTGATCTAGAAAATAAGAGAGGAAAGTAAGACAATCGAGATCTGTGTAAGTATGCATTTCAAGCTACTCTTGATTTGTTCCGCTTTTCTCCCTATAAACTGACAATCTTCAACCTACTTTCAGCTAAAGGAATAAAACGGATCATTTAGTGAGTGGCATTCTGAATGCTTCTCTTTTTTGTCATTGTCAAATGATGACAGCTTCTAGGCTGTGTCCATTTGCAAAATTATATCAGATTGTGGATTATTATCATGTTGGAAAAGGATGAANTCAGATTGTGGATTATTATCATGTTGGAAAAGGATGAAATCGCATTTAAAATAGAACTTTAAATGCGTCATGAGCATTCCTTCCTTAAATAGAATAGTTGACGTTGACTAAAACTCTCTTTCAAAATTCAATGAATGATACAATTGGGTTGACAAATAAAGATTTTTGCTCTAAAAAATACCATTGTGCTCATTGAAAAGTATTGAATTCAAAGGGAAATTATTATTGAAAACGGGATTCTATTTTTAATAAATGATATCAAAGGGATTTGCAATGGAAAACTTTTTCATTCCTGAATTCCAACAACTCACATGGAAGAATGGGAACAGGATGGAAAAAAGTGTCTATAAATGTGAGTGACTGGGTTCCCCATATTTTGAACGAGTTTCTTTGAAATCTCTCTGCAATTTCTAAGATAGGATTTTTTTCTACGTGGAGTACTCTAAGTGCGCGTGCATGTCACGGAGAAAATAAACGAGTTGGGATGTTGGAGCAACTGGGTATAGGAAGCTACTTGAAGTGGCAGTTGAAACTGCCTGAGCTATTGTAATACTTGAAGAATTATGTAATGCAACATACCACAAGGAACACTTGAGTTGATGTTTAGTAGCAAGTAAAAGGTTTCTATGAGGTGGAAAGAATGGCATATAAAAATGGAATAGTGTGAGAGAAAACGTCTCGCCGTTGCCTAAGCATAAGCATGCATACTTTCAAGTCACTACATTTTCCTTCAACATTACATTCCTCTCTCCTTTCTAAGAAGTGAGCCTTTTTCTCAGGGAAAAAAGTGTCAACTTGAGAATGCTCCCTCGTTCTCTTTCCACTTCCCCCGTCAAAGTGTCAATTTTCAAGTGAACGAACTCTAAATAAAGGAATCTAAATTTATAATTCCTCCCTTTTTCACTCAACTCCAAGTCACACAGCTGGAGAAGTAGGAAAAGTAGGAGAGCTGGATGAAAATGAAACTGAGGACTTCACCGCCATCAGCGTTTTGGATGGAGGACAAAGTCTTCCCTGAGGATCTATTTTTAATATGTGTGTGTATACTTCTCTGAAAGAAAGATGTAAAAATAATAGTATTTTCTTTCTACAGCTATCCCATTTTCTATTACATGAGAAATGCTATCTACAAACAACGGTGATGGGATGATTACATGTTTAAAAAAAATGAACGCTGGATCAAATGTACAAATATTTCATGTTTCAACGGTGATCCCAAAAATCAACTCATGCTAGCAAAAATGATACAAGATATACATGCAATTTAACACAATAGAAATTTCTTAAAGGACTTTGCAGTAATTATTAACAAGTAAGTTTACTTTGCTGACATTATTTGAAAAGAAAGTCGAACAAAGTTTATAATTTCAGTCTATACAAAGTTGGGATATAGACATATGTCCAAAACTTTACGACATTTATCTTAAGTGATGTTGAAATGGGTGTAGTTGAAAGTTTGATGAATGCTTTCAGATGATTAGACCAAAAGCCAAAATTTGGCCTGAAATTTCGAAAAAATTAAAATGAATTGCAGACCCAAGCAATATTTTTTAATTTTCCCTTTAGCTATCTCCCAACGTTGAATTATATACCAATAAAAATCCCATATTTAACTGGATTTCATAAGTTCGTTGACAAAAGCGAGAAATCCCCAGTACACATCAAAATCGGGGAAATATAAAAAGTAGAAAAATAGTTTATCCCCTTTTCTTTCTCATTTCTTTTGTGTACACAGTATTTTATGTTCTTTTTGTATTTTCTCTCTTTGTTTGGTTATTGAGAATTTCGGGGGAAAAAGTATCTGTAACTGACTGAATCTGTGAAACATCATCTTTGAATGAACAAAACTGTAATAATATCGATATGTCTTCTAAGAAGAAAGGAAAGTACTCATGGAAAGTCGTGTAATAAAAAAGGTCTTACGTTCCACCCATCTAGCCTCTCTCATACTTACTTCCCTTGAGCTGAGAGAGTACACACACATACACTCGTTTTCTTCTTCTTTTCATTCTTATACGTACTCAAGTTAACTATAAATGTGCACATTATAAGAATACATTTGAGCTCTAAAATTCTTCCCATAAAGCTTCCTTCCCTGACTCTGATGGCAAATCCTGATTTTTTACAACCACCTTGTTCCTCTGGATCCCATTTCACTTCTGAAACCAAGAATCCTTCTATTCCCAATATGTCCTTGTACAATATAAACACATATATACAGCAAGTCAAACATATATTATATGAAACATTTCTCTAGTGCAAAGATACACAGACTTTATACAAATATCATCATACCTCTTTTATTGGAAACTGACATTGGGGAATGCGTACTTACTTTTTTGAAGAAAGGATTCTTTACAAACGTCCCCATATTATGCGTGCCCAGATACGAATATAATCTCGGGAAGGAGATGAAAGTAGATATAAACTACTTGTAAAAATGTGAAAGCAATTCCATCATTTCCCGACTTGAAATAAGGAAGGGCAAAACTAGAGAAAGTAGCCATATATAAGAAAGTTTTCGTTGTGCACGTTGTCTAAGAAAAGAGGATATTTTCTTCTGCTTAGTCAGTCTCCTCACATTTCGCGTGTGCAACAAAAGCATTAGATACTTTAATACTTAGTCTGCTTTTTCCCAGAAGACTTCATACATCCTTATGTGAGAAGTACTCACAGAGTCAATGCAGTAAATCTGCGAAAAAGGTAGGTCGCCTATCAACCCTTCGTGTCTTATGTAACAAGTTTTTATGCCGTTGTTCAAACGTTTTACGCCATTCGTATCGCACAAGTTGAAAATATGGTAAAAGGTTTTAGAATTTGGGAGAAAAACGGACATTGAACAGCTTGCTTTACTTCTTAGAGGTGCCTTTGGCAGTTGCCTATGTGTGCGATGTCTAGGTAGATTTATATGGGGACTGAAAGATATAACAGCTATTTTGAAATTCGAAATATTTCGTTTGAACGAGAGGAAATAATGGAGGAAATTTTTGCAATTTCAATTCTACGTACTTTGGGAAATTGTGGTATTTACCGTGGTTTGGCATGACATTCGTTGTGGTTTCGGTTTTGAGTCCATTTTCAATAGAGTATACGCCTATCAGGCTATATGCGTCGCATTACCCCAAAAATTCTGCTGGCATATGGATAGATAGTAATACATAGAGCGGTAGTTATAGTGGTCATCTTTTACGACTTAAGGTTACATTCGTAAATTTTTAACATCTGAATGACTACTAAAAACTGTCGTTGTTTAATAATCTATTCTTAAGATGATAGACTTGAATATAAGCTGCTGTACATACAGAAACGTTGCATAACTAAGGTTCTACATAGAATATCAGACTGTGTAGCAAAAGGCTATTCACATCAAATAGCTAACTCACAATCAGGCCGTACACCATGCACTTAAAAAATTTAAAGTGCATTTGTGCAGAAGCATGTACATATCCTTCCGTGGTTTGCACTTTTTTTACAAGATGAAAGATAACATTTCCCTTTCTCTTTTTTCAGCTTAAATTTCAGACTGCAATGTTCGTTTTTTTCCTTTACAAGAAATAGCGACCGTCCAGTTTTCATTCCTTTTAAACCTGAGCCTTTCCTAAGGAAAAAGGGGAAATTCTAAAGGGAATTGAAAAGGAAAAATGCAGAAAAAACTAGGAAAATCCCAAACCCCCCTACGCAACTATGCCTGGTCATCACTACAAACAAGAAATAAATTTCTACTCCATTAAAAATATATCCGCCAATATACACAGCACACAATGTTCTTCATGTTGGTTTAGTATATGTATATCATATACAATGGATATCTGTAATGTGCAGCAACAGCTAAGGTTAGCCAAGGGATTTTGTAGGTTTAAAGACACTACGAATGCTTATAACATGTAAGTACCATAAGAGAAGAGACTGAAGTGATCTTGAGACAAGAAATCTGCTTGCCTAAGGAAAAAGAATTGAATGGAGAAAATACATTACGTAACACAACATTTCAACACAATGCAACGTAGAAAAATAGCCAGGGTTAAAACCAGAATCCTTGATCAAGTCTCTTAGGACAGCGCAACATGCTTACATGTCGACGGTCACTCTTTTCTTTGTAAAAAAATGTTCATTTCATCCAATGAAAAAGCTTTTTCTAGTTGCATTTCTCAGGAATTGGTTTTTGATGCAAAAGTTGTAAGAATGTTGTCACAATACGAAACTCAATGTATGTGCAGAAATCCAGCTAAAAACTTTATTCCATGAATTCTCCAACATTCTCAGAGAATGCGTTTGTTTTTTATCATTGTTTCCATTCTCCCTTTCACAAAATGGCTTCCCTCAACTGAAATCGTATCAGTTACAACTTTACATTTAATTTCTTTTTCTTTTTTGGAAAAGGTAAAATCTAGAAAGTTAAAAGTTTCCAGAACATTATGGTTTACTATTATTGCAAGTTATAATTGCAAGTTTGTTGTGAAATAGAGAAAAAATTCATTTTGCGTGGTTTCCCTCCATGAAAAACGAAAAAGAAAGAGATACGCAGTTCCACCATAATACCCATCTGGTGATGACAGCATGAAATGAATGGATTCTTGAATTCAAAGTAATAAAAACTCTTTTAATGTGGGAGTACCTTCTGATTTGTGAATGATATAGACCAGGCCGACCTTTTCCCTGGATAGTTTTTTTACATTTGAATAGGTATATACTAATGTTATAGCAGTTTGGAATATGGAATTAACATTCCCAAGTAAAATTTCCTTCATCCTGTGTTTTTTTTAAATTGGGAGACCAAAAAGGAGGGAAAGTTTACAACTAGCTATATGCATCCCTAGTCCATTTCCTTATTTGCTTTTTCCTCGTCTGCCTAATATGCCTCATCCTTCTTTCCAGCAAAAGTGGGAAGGAAATGGAAATTTTCATTTGCCTTCACTCTTACACGCACTCTTTTACTGCCCTTGCCCTGCTGTTATGTATGCGGCTCTCCAGCAAAGTAATTTTCCTCCGTTCTTCTTTACTCCGCTATGCCCTTCTAGCTTGGAGAGATGAAGTTACGCTTTAATTGCTAGGGGATGGCGGTACCCTCACTCGCTTGTAATGGAAGTAATAAATAAAGGATAAATGCCTATCCGGTTGAAGAAATCAGGCCAACAGAATTTGATTTTTGTAAAAAGGAAAACACCACTAAGGGAAACAAGGCCTGTGCACAGTTAAAACCCTCAGAAATTACGTAGCCGACGTATACGCTAATTTTGCAGTAATGCTGGACGTTAACCCTGTAATGGAATTTCTCCCGGGATTTATTTCCTCTATGTAGGCACACATGTTTCCTCAAATATTTGGAAATCTTTCTCATTACTTCCGTCTTACTTTCGTGTCAACTCTCCCAATTTCAAATTTTCTTCAGCACAGGAGTAAATTGAGCAAATGTTGGAATATTTCCCTTGCAGAGTTGAAATGCACACAATGTTTTGCTCTATATGCTATAATATGGCAAACATGAGGGAAAGGATGAGCGATAGCAAAAAAACTTGTTTGTATTACGTGTCTTCCCACTCACTCAGAACAAATAGCTCATTAATGATGAATTAGTAAGGAAAAAATTTGCCTTTTGTTGCAATAAAGATTGCCCTCATCGTCCTCCCCAAAATCTTCCTTTATCTCGTAAAACTGTTATCCAAGCCAAACAAAGCTCTTGCACGCTTCCCTCCACAAGCAGAGTAAAGAGCGAGAAACCAGACAATGCATCATTATGACCACTTGAATTATCATTAATAAAACAAAAGACCACAAAACGTCTTGTCCAAACATGCCCTGTTTGGTTTCCATTCATAAAACATGAGCAAATGTAACAAAGGGAATGGGAGACGAAGCTCTATGGGGAGGATAGCGTTGATAATAGCTATATCCCTTTCGATCTACCCACCTCCTTCAGCTGCGGCTGGGAACGTGGCTACCACCTACTTTCTCTCGTCTGCTTTCTCTTCAGCCAGCTTGGGCAAACAATTGGGTGTTGGTTAGCTAAAACCAGGTGTACGAGCTTTACGTCAGAAAATACTGAGCTGACTGACACACACCTAGGCTCATAGGGTACGCACAAATACACAAGAATAATTTAAACAGAGATAGTCTCTGATCTTTTTAAATGTACCACATATGGATACATTTCACCAATTGTGGCGAATGGAGGAGCAGTCTAAGCGGAACATTTTGTTTCAAATGTGGGATTCCTAATTCATATTTAAAGTATTACGTGAAATATTAACTCAAAATAAGAGTTGATATTCTCAGCCTCGCGTGACATTTATTGATAAGGCATTTTCAGTGTGAACTTGCACATGTTCTGTAAAACGTGCTGAAATGATGATGATGAGCCATCAGATGGACATAAAGTGGTCCAAATATGTGTGTGAATAAAACACGTGTTCGCTATATATTAACTTCAAAGAGTAATGAAGAATGTGACCTTATTGCTAATTAAGAATTAAATGTATATAAAGAAGCTCATACATAGCAATAATTAGAATGTAGAGAGGAGGAGTTATGAGAAATGCATGTTTGCATATGCTGATGCATAGATTGTGCATGCTGTCCTTAGAATATTTGAAGATGTAAAATGGAGCACGTTATGTGGGCAATATGGAAAGTGTGCACTCTGATTTTCCTCGTATATTTCCTCCAATTCTCTTTTGTACTTTTCCTTTTAGCAGTTATTTTTGTTTAAACAAAGCAGCACATATATGACTTCGTTTTGGGTGATGCAGCAAGGAAAAATGAAATGAAATGATACTTTGTCTCTCTACATGTTTCCCTTTCTTCGTTTTCCTTGCAACAGCTCCTGCATATTATATTCTTCCTCTGCTATGCTGTATGGTTGTGAGTTTTAAACATAAAATTACAGCCTGCTTACACCAGACATTTTTATTGAGAGTCAACTAATGAGCAAATAGGCTCTCTCCCGTTTTTCGCAATTTTCTTGAAAGTCATAAAGTATGCAAGCATAAATGAGAAGCCCCATTTGCAGAATTACCTCTGAATTTACCAGGGAGCAGTAAGAAAGTTGGGAAATAAGACAGGAAAACGCGGAATTATATATGGGACAAAATGTATGTATAATGTGTACACTAAATAAAATGGAAAATAGAAAGGACCTTTCCTTCCTTTGTGTAACTTCACGTTTTTCCTCCTTCTACTTACAACACAACAAGCCGAGTATTTTCCGTCGTCCACGTTTAAATTTCACGTACATCCTTATTTTACTCTAATATTTCTTTAGGGTGAGGAGAAAAAAGAACACAGACGTTGGAAATATTTTCCTTT